>JBAMYA010055996.1:0-29897 GCA_037176975.1 Arrhamphus sclerolepis | reverse complement strand
ATGAAATGAATAAAATCCATCCAGATGTTGAGCTGTGGTAGAAAGTAGTGGGCCGATGCTTGTAAACTTAAACTATAACATTTTACATAAGCGAAATATCACTGCAGGATCTTCCGACAGGCAATGCATTGAGAGCTAAAGTCTCACAAATGACATGTCGAAAACTGACTTATTCTATTCTTCCATTATGGGCCGACATCTGAATGTAAAAATGTAGCGGGAAAATGTAATTTCTTGCCCCAACTTACTTATTATTCACTTAAATCAAATCAACCTGCTAAGTCAGCGAGTCCATAACTCACTCAGTTCAGCAACGGACGGACTCAAGCGGAAAGCTAGAGTCCGAAACGGACTCAGCTCCACTGGCTTTCCAGTTGAGTCCGCCACTCACTTGGTTCAGTTAAATCACCCAAGTCCGCGTTATTTCCACTACGCCCTTGTCTGCTCTCACTCACGCCATTTTGTTTGCCTTGGCAGCCAGAGGACTCATCTAAACCACGTTAGTGGAGACGTCGGACTTGTGATTCAGTAGTAGTAAGAAGATTGGGGATGATATGGGAAGAGAGGGTATGAGTTTAACAAAAGTCACAGGAAATAGTTTGGTGCTTAGAATAGGTAAGAAAAAAAAAAGATAGTTGACTGATGGTTGCACTGCGCCACTATCGAAGGGAACTCAGAAATCGATGGTGGTGCCAGACAAAAGGACGGGAACCCTGAAATGTGTGCTAAATTCAGTGAACTGTCAAAGAAACTTTTTACATCTTGCCGACGTCTATAAGATGTATGTGTGTTGTGCAATGACTGTATATAATAATCGGCACCATAGAGAAGAACTATTCTAAATGGCACTGATAATGCTGTCTGGGAGAGCACATCATTTTCCCCGAAAAGCTGATTGGCCAGTGGGCGGGGCTTTATAAAGGATTGGATTCAATCCTGACAGTTCCCCTGCTCTGGAGCAGGTTAGCCGTTCAGCGTATGTTACCCCGGTGATGTACCTCAATAAGCAATTACCCAGTTTCGTGACACAGAAAACCCAGGATTAACCCTGAAGTTACCTCTCTAAAGCTAAATCTCGCTTTGTGATACAGGCCTCAGATGTACGTAGCTGAGCCAGATTTTTTCTCCACATTCTTTGTATCCAGTTTTAACATCTCACATTCAGCTTCTTTTTACTAACGGGTCTGCCACACAGCTCTGACGGGTGCCACATTTTAAAGGTCATCAAAAGCAAGGCATCAGAAGATTTTCATGGTTCAAAGAGAGATTATCATCATTATCGCTCACCATCAAACGGGATCATCAAAGCAAAGTGAAGCTCGGGCTAATTACGCACAAACAAGCCTGAAAATGTTGACTGTCTTGCTGGAGGAAAGAGACCAAACCCAAAGCAAACAGATTTCTTTGAACTTGAACAAACTGTTTTTTAATTCAGCGTCTGGAGTTGTTTTTCCTCAGCACTGGTTGATCTGCTGCAGACACCTGCAGTCGGCGTAGGAAAGGCTCGTCACAGTCAGCAGGATGGCATGGATACAGCCACACTACTTAACATTAAAATTCATGATTTATATAGAGGAATGGAGACCTCCCATGTGTAGGTGGAGGTAAAAAGAGCTGATGTGCAAAGTCAACACTGAGCATGCCCATCGCCCTGCTGAGCATCACAGCAGCCTTTCGGTCCAAGGTCAATCTACTGTCTCTCTCAATCATTCCTCCCTTTTCAACTCCCATTTTTCCTTCCCCCCGTCTCCGCCCTTTCTCCCCGCCTGCAGCATGTAAGCACCCCTCATTACGTTGAGTTATTTATGATGGTGCTTTAATAATTCATGCCCATGGATCTCAGGGGCTTGTGCTGCAGTTGCGAGGGTCATTCATCACGACCCAACTAATCTCTTGCTGAACTGCTGGGGGCATTAGAAGCTACGCAACGGCGAGTATTGGAAGTGTCGGCAACGATAACCCACAAGCACACGCGCAAAACATTAACAAGATCTAAATGAAAGATTAAAACTTTCACAACATCAGGCTCCATACTTTTTGTCACAGACAACAGCTGGGAGCTCAGCATCGCTCCACAGTCAGAGGATAATGACATTCACCGCTTTCAATTCGTCCATGGGTGCCATTTGCTTTAATCTGACACAAATATCAGAAATAGTCCCCTTATCATTTTGCATTCTTTGTGAAAATTCTTTGAGGATGAAATGTGACATGCAGGGTTTCATGAAGGAGGCAGCTTGGTTTACCTTTCTTAAGGTCCTTAGCAGCATACAGCTGCAACCAGAAGTTTTTCTTTACTTAACTTTTTCTCCTCCTGATGTTTAACAGTAAATCTGAAGAGAATTTTCCAATCATCAGTGTGTTGGGATTTTTTTTTCTTGGAATATTTTGTATGGGTTCATTTTTAAAGTCTGAAGTTTACATACACTCAAGCTGAATATGGGCTCAAACAGAGATCGTCGTGTAAGTCTTTAACTGTTGATGACCGCCGCGGTTCCTTTGCGGCGGCCATCTTATTTGTTTACCATCCAGACTACAACGTCGCAGTTCTGTCATCACATTAAGCCCTCTAAGAAGCTCTCCACAAGGATAGACTGATCTGATTGGCTCCCCAAGACTTTTGGGCATAGTTAATTAGTTACAACTGAGGGTAGCCAGATGGACCAAATGTAAATTTGCCTATGCTACAGTTAGATTTCTAGAGTGCTACAGTAGTAGAGTAAAATGTATATTTGTACGCCTTTTGACCAAGCTGACAGCTGCATTATCTAACAAATCAGCAATGATCAATCACTGATCCAATGAATGTTACCCCTTTCAGACAAAGGGGGAACCCCCTCATTTAGCCCTCAGGTGGACTGTCTGAATAGCTTCAATATGCTTTAGTGTGCATGGTTTATGATGCATTAGCCCCCTGAGTATAATTAGTGGTAATCCTTTAAAATATGATGAAAATTTGTTTTGAGGTGTGTTTGGATGATGTACAGCTGCTGCGTGACACGCCACATACAAACAACCATCACAATTTATCAGAGCATGAACGAGACAAATATGGGAAAAAGAGAGCAAAAGAACATGGACGATAACAAAATCAAAGGACTGCTGTCTGTCGGTGCTGATGAAAATATTTCTATGCAGATTAGTGAAGCTGATGCAGTCGTCTGTGGATCAACTGAAACAGTTTGAAAGAAGTGCTTACAAAAGCAAGTCACAAATGATTCATACACTGAAATCTTAGAGAACAAAAACACAACAACGTTTTGCAGCAGAAGGAGCTGCTGACACACGTGCACTGTGGGAGTGGTGCAGGTCCCATGACAGCGTTTCTGCTGGTTATCATCGGAGGAAGGAGATCTCGTCTTAGCCTTTCCAGATTCTGAGGCAGGACAGCAGCGAGAAAAAATGATGGATATAATTCAATATCTATAGTTATGCACTAGTCAGGATCCAGCTCACAGTCCTGCTACTCTGTGAGCAGTTTTGATCTAGAATTAAGATTAAAGAGAGAGGACAGGCACATAGATATTCCATTTAGACTGCTGACTAGCTTTAATTTAATGAAATTTAACAATCTCTCTGAACGGTTAGAGTTTTTATCCCTCCTGCTGTGTTTGTATCATGTTAAAAGGGTTTTGAGTGTCAGAGCAGTACCTGTGCAGCACATGTGACCACTGTTATTCAACAACTGTGACTCAGTCTGGAGTGCAGAGGAAGCTCACCATGTCCTGGCAGTGAGGAGGGGGAGGGGGTCGTGGGGGTCTAGGTGAGGACCAGAGTCCCGTCACTCAGCCTCTTCATGCAGTCCAACGCCTGTCCAGTCTCACTGCAGAGGAATAAAACACATGACTGAGGAACCAAGTCACCAGTAATCTCCAACGCTGCTTTCCATCAACATTCAAACTCAAGTTCTTGCATTTGTTGCCGTGGTGATGTAGCTTTAGTCCTCAGATTTGTACAAATTGTTGCTTACAAAGTAGGCGATCCAGGATTTAAAGCTTACTGTAAGCTGCTCTGAATAAACATCAGCTAAATGCTTCAAATGTGGCGCTGCATATGAAGGCTAAATGATAATCCCAGATGTCACATTTCTAACAACTGTGCTTCTTGTTTTATAAATATTAATTGGTGATGTTGTTTCTAAACATCTGCAACACCAAATTAGATCTAAAAGCGAAGAAACAAAAAGCTAAATAGCTATCAGGGATGACATATTATGTCTCAAACAAGGTTCGTTAGAGAAAAACTGCAGCTCCAATGCCGTTAATGAGCCCTTTTCATGTGATAGAACAGAACATGTGACCCCGACACTGGTGGCATTAATTTGCTAAACACCCACTAACAAGTTACAAAACCAACAATCACTCTTAGATGAAAAAAGTAAAATGAAAATCTAGTGAAAAACGCAAACTGTTTAGGTCTATCACGTTACGTAGCAGTAAAACTAAGAGCCGGACCAAAGAGCAGCAGTAGAGGGTGAAAAACGAACGATTTAAGTTGACCCCAGCTCATTGAACCTGTTTATAAACAGCTCTCAGCTACAGATTTTCAGTTGAGGCGAGGTCTCGACGTAGACCAGCCTATTTTAAAACCTTGATTCTTGTGTTTTCCTGTCATTCTGATGTAGATAGCTGCTGTTTGAGATCATTGTTCTTCAGTCAAGCCTCAGCTGTCTGACGGATCATGATCAGCTCAACAACTGCAGGGTGTAAATCAACCCCTTATTAACACACATCCACCACCGTGCTCGAGATCCTGATATGCTGTGCATTAAGCCATGCTGATGTAAGATCTTAAAATAAAACTGACTTAAATTGTTCTAAGCCACCAAATGTTTTTTTTTTTTTTTGGCACAAATAAAATCCATCTGAAAATAATTTGCAGTGCATAATTGTGTATTTTAGACGCATTTTTAATCCAAACTTGTCACTGCTGAACATGAACGGAGCACGAGTGTTTGTGTCTCTGTAAACAGTGAAATCACCGAATGTAAAAAGGGGCTTTTGAGTGTGTTTACGCTCACAATTTTGTTTTTATTTTAGACTTGGAAATGTCCTGAAGTCATTTAATGTATGATTCAAAATGAAAAATATTAACATAATTATTTATTACAGGAGGGAGATTTGCAAGTCATTTTCAGCATTTCTAAGAAAGATGCTAAAATTTCTATTAGAATTAGAATTCAAAGCAGAGTTGCTGTTTTTTCTAAATACCTGAATATGCCTGCAAGGAATTATTAAGTCAATTATAAAGTAGAAAATGTCACAAATCCTGAATCTCAAGTAGAAAGATTTCCTCTGCTGGAATTTCAATAGTTTTACATTCTGGTGCAGAAGTCTTACCTCCAGAGGATTTTCTGACCATTTGTATACAAAGCATGTAATAAAAGTAATCAAAAATGAATTAGCTTTGCACTCCTCCAACTCACCATGGACAAAAAACACAAAAAGAAAACATTTGTAAGCCAAGCACAGGTGGTTTTGCTGGGGATTCGATGCTTGTTGTTGTGCCGGTAACAGCTGATGCAGCCTTAAGCTTCCCCTGCAGCAGCCACCAACCACAGAGGTCTGATGTTTTCCAACTCTGCACCTTCCTTTTTCAGACTTCGGTTTCCTCTCAGCACCTGCCAGCAGATTTAATGTCGTCAACGCTGCTGCAGCTGTCACAGCACGCTAC
This sequence comes from Arrhamphus sclerolepis, assembly GCA_037176975.1. Classification (NCBI taxonomy): domain Eukaryota; kingdom Metazoa; phylum Chordata; class Actinopteri; order Beloniformes; family Hemiramphidae; genus Arrhamphus; species Arrhamphus sclerolepis. Next base: position 24,224 of record JBAMYA010055996.1, on the reverse strand, counting down.
GTCATTACTTTTCTCTCATAGTTTTACCTCCTCCATCACTCACTGGCTCTCCAGTTAGGTTAAACCAGTTGGATTTAATTCAACTTTTTATTCCATCTGGTCATTCCCCTGCATTTATTACATTAAGACATAAAGCGCAGTTTTGTAATTGCCACACTGTCATATTTATTCAAAGATTCATGGACTTGATGATGTTTCATGTTTTAAATGAGCAATTTCAATAAATAATTCAAAATAAATCATTATCAGGCTATGCATTAAAATACAAATGTCACATGTGCTACAAGAAAATTAGGCCGTGCTACAAATTATTTCAAACTCATTGCAGCGCTGCAGCAAGGCTAATGATGTGTTTGGTGCAAACAAACTGATCAACAACCTAATCTTCCTAAAGGACATGAACGATGATCAATCTGCTCCCTACTGTTTGCTGCAGAGCGGTGGAGAGTTGGTCTGGATCACTGCAGGAGCACATGGTCACAGTTGGGTTTTCTGGCCAATCAAACGGCACTTAGAAGTTTCATTTTGATGTCATGTTGTGAACGAAATATTAGTACTGAGATCACTTTGTGCCTGACATAAGAGGTAGACCCAGCCTGATGGATCAGAGCCACATCTGGACAGATGTAGGATCTGAAAATGAGTCATAACACCACCTCATCCGGGAGGTGGGACCAACGGCTGGTTTTCAAACTGCCTCTGCATGCAGTTTGTTCGCGCTACAACCAATCAGAGCAACGAACAAGGCGACGTATTCAGAGTGACCCAAACTAGTCAGCTGGAGAGTGTTGTGGAGAAGAGTTTGATGAAGAATAATAAAAAACAGAATCCAACAACTGCTGTCATTTTTGTAGCCAGAATTTGAGAATAACTGATGTTCTCCAAAACTCAACCAGTATCTTTGAAAAATGCAAAATGACATGGACCTCATCCACCACAATCCTTAAGAGACCAAGTCCAAGTCTTTAATTAACTCTTGATGTCAAAGGCGATTCCAACCATGGCTGTTTACCATCCAGACGACAACATCTCAGCTCGGTCATCATCTCTTTAAACCCTCTGAGACGCTCTACAAGGATAGACTGATCTGATTCAAATTTACTAGCAGTAGGTCTAGATTTCTAGGCTAAGGTAGACCCAGGCAGCAACTGCTTCAGTCTTTAGTGAACGTATCAGCTGCTCCTGAGATGCTGATGAGTGGGCCCACAGCACGTCTGCTGGACTAGAAGGCCAACGGCTGCAACTGCTGGCACAGCTGCACTTGCTTAGCATGGCCTCTGATAGCAACAGAGACATTCATAAGTACTCACAGGCAGGACAATAACGTTTAGCTAACTATGTCACACTTGAATGAATGAACAGCCCCACTAAGGACCGAGCGATATGACACCAAATCATTGAACATTTCAACTCAATTACAATTAAGGGTGATTATTTTAGTTTTATTTTCTTCTAATGGATCAGTGTGGCGGCTTTGCTGCCACCAGCAATAAAAACTGGGATACATTTCTTAATGAAAGAGTACATATCTGTGTGATTTTAAAACAACTGAAGTGTAGATGATCAGTTATGATAGAATTAGATAAAAAAAAAAAAAAGAAACTTAAAAAATTGTTCTGTTTTTATTAAATTAGGCAAGATTATAGGTTCTGAATGTTAGCTTTGATTTTTGATTTTTAATTTTATGCTCATCCTGAGCCCCGCTGAAAGGTTAAGCTTCTGTATGAACATTATTTCTCTTCATGTATTTCAGACATAAGAAATAAAGACACATTTTCACATGGAAAAAAAAACAAATATTTTGTCATGTTAGGTAATGGATGTTTCATAATCAAAATTTATAACATTTTGCTGATAAATACAGTATAGGAGATAACCGATAATGCATAAACAAATGTGCATTTAAAATAATAATAATAAAATAGTTTTGATGTGTTCACAGACTTTGCCATTGCTGTGGTAAACATCAAATCATTTTAAGGATTCAGCAGAGGGGTTTTATCTTAGCAGTAAAGGTTTGTTGGAGTTTGGAAGTATAAAGTTAATCAAGTCCTGAACATTCGTAAAAGCAATATCCTTTACAGTTTGCAGGAACATTTTGTTTCTGGAGACAGTAGATCATACTTTTTACTAGACCTCAACACAAAGACACACAAACACACTCCCATATTCACCTTTTATCCTCCAATTTAAGTGTTTTTTTTTCTTGTACATTATCATCGACCACTGTAGCAGCAGAGCTGCAGGGAATAAAGTTGATGTACATCCCTGCATTAACAGGACACTCCCTTTGTTTTCTCAGTCACTTCATTCCTGCTCTGAAACTGTTGTAATTTTATCTAAGCGCCGCCTCATGCTGACACATTAATTCAATTACTCTGAATATTTTCCCGGCATTAAACACATTAGCTGAAGCTGCAGCTTCTGCCCACGCGGTCAGATGCTAATGAGGAGTGAGCGGGGGTCTGTGGTGTGCCCGTATGGTGGTCGCAGCGCTGCTGCAGAGCGTCCCAGGGGAGCAGGTGGGTCCAGCTCAGCCTCAATTAGATTCCCCGTCACCTTGACCTCACTTTTAGAGCATGCCGCGCTGCGTTTATTCACATTTAAGTCTTCACTTTTCACATCCACTCACATAAACACACAGAGTAGAAATGAGATCAATACAACACAATAACGAGATGGAGCTTCTGCCAGCAACAACCACCGCCACGTCTCTGCTCAGATATGAAACAAAAAGTCCCTGAACAGCCCGACTTCAAAGCTTTTACGACTGCTCAATAATGGAAGATGTTGCAGGAGGGAGACACGTGAATGTTAACGAGCTAAAGAGAGAAAACCGAGCTGTGGTGATACACCACGATGTTCAAACATCTCTGGCAGGAAAGAGACTTGAATGACGTCAGACAGTGACGGATTACTGAGGAGGAAGAGCGATGAAGGACAGAGGAAGGTGAGGGGTCCCAGATTACATTACACCTGCAGAACTGCAGGCAGCGGTAAATAAAACCATGACTTGTGCAGCTCCTCACTCCTAAATCTAAGTTATACTACTGCCTGGACAAAGACAATATGTCTGCATACTGACATATATGTATTATTGTTACATGCGGCACTTAAAGATCTATACTTCACTCCAGCAGTCGATTGTTGTTTTGATGAAAACAAAGGATGACAGTGCAGTGCAATATCGATATTTTGTCTCAACCCCATCCGCAGCAGTGCCACAGGCCAATGAGCAGTTAATTTAGTCTCGATAAATGAAGCTTTGTTAAAACACATGCCTCCAAAAAGCCCAAAGCTTTAATGGAAAACTTCAACTAAAACCTTTTGGGCCCCTAGACACTAAGTTTAAAAAGAAAATGGGAGGACACCATCTGTTCTCACAGTAATCAACCGACTTTTCTCGCGTTTATTACAGTTCTTTTGTACGCTGATATGGGCCAAAAAATAAATACTGCATATAAATCAGGTTTGGGTCATTTTTGCCTGCAGTGTTGATGTAGCCAAAGTGGCTTTGCTAAACACGCAGGATCATCTCTATATTTGTGCAGTATTGTCAGTCTCTCTACGCAGCAGGAGGTGGGTTTTTATCAAAACAACCAAGATGCTTCCAGAACTGGATCAACGAGTTTTTACTCCAAAATCAATCAAACATCAATGATCCACCAGTATGCCGCCCGCCACTTTGGATGTCTTTTGTTCATTCTGGCTTCCAGAGACAGTTTCTCCTTCATCAGCTGGTGCTGACACCTGGAAATCAAAGTTGAGTCTGGAGGAACCAGACCACTTGGTATTAAAGAGAAAAAGATGTCCATGTCAATGTCTGGTCAGGCAAGCGTTTAATTATTCCAAAAGCAGCTGCCACATGGAAACAAATACAGCAGGTGAAAAGGAGGAGCAGAAAAGGACTAATGTCACAATATTACTGTATGTCATTTTAGAAAACGACTCAAAGACGAGAGGAAAAGCTTTCCTGGCTGCATATCCCAGCACACAGCATTCTGCTGCAGTTTTAACAAACTCCCCAGGTTGTCGCATTTTCCTCTAACCTTTCATCTCCCTGAAGATGGAAGGTGATTAAAGCGAGATAATTAAGAATACAGCAATGACTTTTTGACGACGTTGACGGTGCTGCAGTCGTGGCAGATGGTGAGCTCAGCATGTGACAAAAAAACAACGCTAAACTAAAATGGGGGGAGAAAAAAAAAGGACAGGAAGTGTGGAAGATTCTTTTTTCCCTCAGCATAAAAATAGACTCATCATCGAGCAAACATGCCTGAACATGAAAAAGGAAAAGGGAGGATTTAATCTAATTAACTTACTCCATGTGAATATTTGTAAAGGTCTTTTTCAGTTACCCAAAAGAAGCCTTCACAACGTGACTGCAATAAATAAAAAGAAGCTCTCTGACCTAAGCGAGAACATGTCATTTTATCTCACTAAACAATAATTAACATAACGCAACTCTAGTCAAAGACAAATATTAGTAACAAAGCAATTAAAACTAAATGAAATCGACTGTGATTCAAGCATGTGTTCCAGATGTCGTGCTTGTTGGGGAAGGAGTACAATCAGCCCCCAGCAGTTCTGAAGCACATTATTTATTACAGAAGACGCTGCTAGGAAACAGTTGTGCTCACAAAATCTATGGCCTTCTCAGGAAGGCTGTTACGATTCAGAAATGTAAAGTCCACAGTCGTCATGCAGGTAACGAGAATCAGATAAACACTGAACTGGATTATTATTAGTAGCAGTACTAGTAATACTGTAGCAGAACCTTTAAAAGCAGTATTTCACAGAGGATCTCTCTGTCTCCACAAACATTTATTCTATAGAGCCAACATCTTTAAATCTTAAAAACTGGCTGTGTGGAGGTCGGGTCAGGAATGCAGGAAGGCCAGTCTTGTACCTGTACCCTCTTCTTCCTCAGCCATGAATTAGCAATGTGTGCAGAATGTGGTTTTGGATTACGTTGTTGAAAAATTCATGGACGTTCCTGGAAAAGAAATGATCCTGACACCAGTATACAATTCTCTAACGTCTCAGGGCTCTTCTTTGATTATTCTACCATCACAGAAGTTGAGATGAGTTTTCTCAAAGCCACTGATACAAGCCCCATATCATCACCAAGCCTGACTTTAGGATTTGTTGCTGATAAAAATCTGGATGGTCCTTTCCCCAGAGCACACGACACCCATGTCTTCTCCTGAAAAGATCTGGAATAGAGAATTGTCCGACTACAATTCATGCTTCCACTGTGTATTGATCCATCACAGATGCCTCCGAGGCCAGAGATGTTGAGTCTGCATCTTTCGTTTTTGTTCTTCTCTAATGTTAGGTTTACACTGTGCAGCTGAAAATATATTGAATCAAGTAAATCTGAGTGTATTTCAGGCTCTAAACGCAGCAACAGCGAATCATTAGCAGGTTGCTGATATGCTAATGCACCAATAACCAATAATAAGTTAGCCATAGTGGTGTCGGTCTTCTTTCTTTGAGATGCACATTTTTGTTCTTGTTTGTCCACTGTATCTAGCAATGTTGTTGCTAGGCAACTGTGCTGTATAGACGTGCTGATTTTTACAGGGGGGGGGTTACCGTTTCTGAGCTACAATGAATAATCTTTTGTCTGAGACGGCCAATATCATACACTGTAAATCCTGCATATGTGGTGTTTGTGAATATAGCAATCCCTTGCGTACAGGATTGAACTTCCTTTTGGGGATTAATAAGCTATTTTTCAATTTGGACTGAATTTAAGTATATCAGCTGTGGATGGATGATGGTTCTTGATGCAGTACCACCAGGAGATTCTTTGAATGGTTTAATAATATTCTGCAATGTAGAAAGGGAAAACATGCCGGTGTAATCAAATCTCTTTGACAAGGATTGTTTGTCACAGTTTCTTTGACAGTTCACTGAATTTAGCACCACCATCGATTTCTGAGTTCCCTTTGATGGTTGCACTGCATCACTATCGATCAACTATCTTTTTTTTCTTACCTATTCTAAGCACCAAACTATTTCCTGTGACTCTTGTTAAACTCATACCCTCTCTTCCCATATCGTCACCAATCTTCTTAATACTACTGAATCACAAGTCCGACGTCTCTACTAACGTGGTTTAGATGAGTCCTCTGGCTGCCAAGGCAAACAAAATGGTGTGAGTGAGAGCAGACAAGGGCGTAGTGGAAATAATGCAGACTTGGGTGATTTAACTGAACCAAGTGAGTGACGGACTCAACTGGAAAGCCAGTGGAGCTGAGTTCGTCTCGGACTCCAGCTTTCCGCTCGAGTCCGTCCGTTGCTGAGTCAGTGAGTCACGGACTCACTGACTCAGCAGGTAACACCAGCAGAAACACCACAGACTTCACTCCAGTCATTGATTTAAGTGAATAATAAGTAAGCGGTGGCAAGAAATTACATGTTCCCACCCCTTTTTTTCCACTATCAATGTAATTCTAATGGATTCTGAAAGCTGAGAAACGCGCTGGTATATATTATAGTGTTTTTGAGCTTTTGCACATTTTTGTGAGCATTTTTAATGCTTGTTTGTAAGTATTTACAGCTTTTTATATAGCTATTTAAAATATTTCTTTAGCTTTTGTTGTTATAATTTTATTATTGTCTTTATTTATAACCTCAGCATATTCTAAATTAATGTTAATATTGCATTTTGATGTTGCAAAAAAGGAAAGTAAATGTGGGGGGTGTCACTGGCAGCACCACCCTCCACCGACCATCTTTGCTCCTGAAAGAATCTGTCCTGGAGACTATAATGATTTGGCACCAAGCAATCACTTGCTGACATTACCTGTACAAACATTTTTTGGACTAACAGATAAATGCAAAACAGAAACAAACACAAAATATTGGGGGGTTAGTATTGTTAGCCATCAGTTGGAAGACGAGAATCAAGACTGCTCAATCTCTATTATGACAGCAAAATGCAGTCCACTAAGTGATACTTTTAGGAAACTTCAGAAGCTGAGACCTTTTCTGAAATTGCACAGAAACTGAAATGTAAAAACACAGAATGACAGCCTTTGTGACAGTGTTTTGACTCAAAGTGTTACTGGTTACATTCCCAGTGGGAATGTAGCACAATCAGAGGCGCAGGTCAGACTGAACCTTGCTGGAAAAGCAGTCACTCATGGTGCTGCAGAGCTCTCTGCACAACCACATCCACCAAATGGCTGCATTTTATCTCAGAAAAAGCATAATATCTGTACTCAGTCCCTGATGTCTTCTGCAGCCTCTCCTGTCCCGACTTCCATTTTGAAGAGACGTTAGACGACCCTAGGGATGGTTTTATTTTAGGGGGCTGTGTTTATGTAGGTCGTTTTCACCACAGGTAACTTTTATGAGAAGGCTTTTATGTTCATTCTAGACTTCAAATCATGCCCTCTGCAAACCTGCTAGTGTGCACCAGGTGAGGTGGGAATTTATAATAAAAAAACAAAAAAGGGAGACACACTCTCCATTACAAAGCTTGTACCACATTTGATCTGACAACAAAAGACATTGCAAGCTCTTAATAAACCAAAACCTGGGAGCAACAGTTTCCTACATCTGGGAGTTCTCTCAAAGTTCAACCTAGAAAAGCAGAACTTACCAGGTTAGTTTCTACGAATCAAAACTTGCAGCATTAATGGTAATTTCCCAAATCAGCTATAAATTATTGAGTTTATTAGTTATCTAATGCAGCTTCACTTTGAGATTTAGGCTCTAGATAATGAAATGTAGAATAAAAACAGCAGCCTCCAACGATTACAGGAGTTTTTTAATTGTTGCCGAGAGCAATGGTTTAAATGTGATGCAGCAAAGCCTGAACATGCAAACAATTTGCAACATTTTCTTTGCAATTAAACTGTAATCCATTCATTCAGGTCAAAATACAACCTAATTTCAGAATAATTTATGCAGATAATAGGGTGTTAGAATTAATCAGGTATTAAATGAGTGGGATGTAAAATTCTCGTCTCTCGAGGACACCCAGTATGATGAAGATCTTTACTGCAATCTCATATAACTTCTTATACAATCGTATAGAATCTCATGTAAACAATAAAGAAAAACCCATATATTACTTCTGTTTAAGTTCACAAATTTATAAGCTTTTCTGCCTCAGTCAGAACAACTTTGTAGGTCCCTTTTCACTTTATGAACTGCTAGTGAGGACAAATCTGACATTTTATTGCAAAATCACATCCTCTATAAACAAACCGTAACACCCAACTTTATGTGGACGACGCAGTTCTTTATTGTTCTGCCGCTACTGCACGTTGTTAAATCCTTTAAACAAATCGACTTAGGTTTAGTTGTCAATGTCAAGAAGATAAATGTGTTTCTCAAGAGTCAAGAGGACCTTTTTCAGACACGAGAGTCAATCAGACACTGGTCCACACAGTGGGACGTGTCCAGGAGGACGACGCCTCCCTGGGGAGGTCTTTCAGGCATGTTCAACCAGGAGGAGGCCCCCAAAAAGCAAATCCAGGTGAAAGGAAAAAAGATAATACCCATCTCTCAGTTCCAAATGCACAAAGTCTGGACCTGCATAGTTCGAAGTACGTTCTCTGTCTGCATAAGTTTCCACTGGATGTGTCCTCGATTAATTGGAGTGAGAACACTTCTGAGTATTTCTACTGTACTTGTCAAGATGTGGACTTGAGAACTGGAACAGAATTTCAGCTGAGACTGATGATGTATCACAGGTACACAAGTACAGAGCAAACAGCCATCCCACTTCCAGGCTGAAGCCCAATGAGGAAATACGGTGTGTTGCAGTTCCTCGACTGACCACTAGGTGCTGGCTCCAAAACAGAGTAAATTCCTTTTGACCCCATGTTAAAAGTGCAAACTTTGTAGCAGAATTAAACATATACTGCTCAAAAATACAAAGGGAACACCTAAACAACACAACATCACTCCAAGTATGTCACACTCATGTGAAGTCTACCTGTCCAGTCAGGAAGCAACACTAATTGCGAATCAATCGCACCTGTTGTTGTGCAAATGAAACAGACAACAGGTAGAAATGAGAAGCAATTAGCAAGACAACCCCAACAAAGGAGTGGTTCTGCAGGTGGAGACCACAAACCATTACTCTGTTCTTGTCGTTTCTGGCTGATGTTTTGGACAACAAACCAGCAGCATTACTGCTCCTTCTCTTTGTGCAAGAAGGAACAGGAGGACGACCACCAGAGCGCTGCACAATGACCTCCAGCGGGCCACTAATGTGCATATTTCTGCTCAAACTGGGGTAAGTTTTTTTTTGCACCAAATCTGATAGGTAATTTATATTAACCAATAAAGCTGACCAATCAGATGCCTGCATTCACTTGATGTACTTCAATCAGAGCTAGTCATTGGCTTTGCCGTTGGTTTTGACAGCTTTGGCACCACGCAGCTCAACGAAAACTAAGGCTTTCTGTGGAAATCTGTGGTTGATGTTGTTTCAGGGTTCAATCAATCAATCAATCAAAACTTTATTTATTTAGCACTTTTCATACAAAAAAATTGCAACACAAGGTGCTTTACAAATTTAAAAGAAATGTCCCACTACCCCCACCCCCATACACCTTATCACCACAAACACATATACACAATAATCCACAGTTTTATACAGTCAATGGTGCATTTGATTGGGATAGGAATTGATTAGATTTTTACGATTTAAATTCCATTTTCAATTCTGCTTAATGATTCAGTTCTTTATCAATTCCCTTATCGATTCTCATTTGGAAAAATAGGGACAAAAAACTGGTTAATTAGCATCACCAATATAAAATTTTAATAATAATAAAATAAACATTCTTCTGTAGAAATGAACAAAAGACAACATAAATTATTCTGTGGAAATTCCATAAGAAGGTCAAACACTTTTCTAACAGAAATTAAAATTCTCCTTTTTAAAAGGAAATATGAGCTGAGAGCTCAAAAACAAAACTACGCCAGCCAGTGACAAATACAATCAAGTCAAATCCAATGGAACTGTGTATTGTGCAATTTTGCAACCATCAACTAGGAAGAATTAACAATTCTTTTGCAGAAAACTAAGCATATCTGCTTTTTCAGGAAGTATATGTGTGTTCTGGACTTGTGATGTCTCCAGCTGTGGAGAACACCCTCTCAGACAGAGTGGTACAGTATTTCCTCCCTTTGATGAAATATCCACTTTGCAAGTATTGCAAGTTGCCCCGTTGTCGTCTTTTTTAGTGAAGTGTAACCAGACTTTTGAGCGTTTCTAACACCTGGGCGCCATGTTTACTATTGACTCCTGGCTGTACATACGTTACGTGGCTTGCATAAGCTCCGCAGGGTATGTGGTGATGTCATTCGTGCCCACTGGAATCAATAATGGAATCATTTGCAAAATTGGCAGACGATTCCAAGGAATTGAAACACTGGGAACCAGTTCTCAACAAGAACCGGTTTTCGATTCCCATCTCGAACAGACAAGTTTGCATGTTGAGAAACTGCAACTTTCTGTCAGCTGGCATGGGAACACCTCAGTATTACCCTGGATGAGGTGGAGGAGGTGGTCTGGGTCTCCCTACTTAGATTTGTCTAAACCTGGATAAGTGCTTGTTATTGGATGGATAGATGAGCTCTAGTAACATCCTGAAACTCATTAAAAGACTTTAAACACATGTATCTGTGGGTAGCCTGTGTTAATTGTGGTCACAGTCTCACTTACATCATGTAGTTTCAATAAAGGTTGAATATCAGGCTGCATGATACGCGATACTGTTGAAAATGGTGTTGACATAAATTATAATATAAATATTATTAATATTAATTAATGAGTGTATAGAGCTAATGTTTTTATGTAGAAAAATAAATGGAAAAAGTGATTATTTTTGCTCTCGCAAAATGGTTCTATTAAAAATAAAAAATAATAAAATACTTAGAAATCTACACACTGCAACAATTTCAAAATAACACTCAATGTTAATTTAGATGGTAATTTTATGTAAATTAGCATCTAAATTGGCATCTCAAGCATCTGGTCACATATTTTAACATTTTAAATGTGAATTCGTGGCACTTGGAAAAAAACAGACCAACATTTATTGCAATGTTGATTGATATTACAACTACACATTCAATACATTGTGCAGCTCTTGTTAAATGATGATTTCTATTCTCAAAACCCTGACGCAGGAACGCTCACATTTTAATTGTACAAGTTCTAACTTGGTCTGTGCAATGTTTTGCTTTTGCTAAAGAAATAAATAATAAAAACAGCTGCCAGTGCTGGCTAATCAGATGGAAGCTGAGCCCAACTCAAAACATGAAATAAAAGCTCTAGTCCTGGTTGCCTGCGAATGCATTCATTTACCCTGAAAGCACTTCCTGTTTGGCTGTTCTTCGGGGCAAACCACAGATTTCAAGTGTTAGTCCTGGCTTTATGGTGGATGTGAAGGCAGGTCAGAGATATAAACAGCACGTCTTTGTAAACAGTATTTGAAGAATTATATGACTCTTGGCCTGATAACCTCAGCATCACATGCTGTTCTCTGCAGCTCTCTTCTGACATGCAGACAAATCTGTGTGGGCGCCCGCAGCACAACACAGCAGACCATGATGCATTTCAGCACAGGTACTGTAACCCTGAACATTATGACTCGTCGCTGCACAGCCGAGAACATATTTCACAGATGGCATGAATTATCTGATCTCCTTGCAGAACCAGAGAAGTTCATCACTGCTGCAGAGCCTCTAAAACTGGCTCCAAATGTTATATAAGCGAGCCTCAGCAACACACAGACACGCGTCTGTTTACCTCGAAAAGAATACCAAAGACATCTCCCAGCATGCTCAGGTTTAATCGTGCTATGCTTGCGAAATGAGAGTATGATGAGGGTTGCATGAAATGTGTGTTGTGTTCCAGTGATTGTCAAAAACTGAGTACAAAAGATTTCAAAGTCGCCAAAATCACCAGAGATTGAAAAACATCTCAAAATAAATAACCAATAAATAAATAACCCCAGCTCCCAAAGAAATAGGATGTTGTATGAAATGTAAAGGACTTGCACATCATTAGAAACTAAAGTCTGACATTACATTTCATGAAAAAATATTAGCTCATTTTGAATATGATGACAGCAGAAAAAAATGGGAAAAATGCTGAAAAAGATGTAAAAAGCTGGATGATCATCTTGTAACTAATAGTGAATCAGTGGCAGTTCACATAGTCACTTTCAGAACCTGAAATTTACAAATCACGGAAAACACCCCAAATGAAGGGCGGCAACCAGTTTTGACAGGTGCTGCCACCTAGTGGATACCATTTTTATGTTTCTCCTATTAGGTTAATTAGAAACAGGTCAATGATCTTCTCTGGAACAAAGCTCTTTAAAAACAGACCGAAGCAAAGTGTAAAACTCTCCTGTGGTCAGACAAATCAAAATGATAAATTCTTCTTGGAAACCATTAGGCTGTAATGCATCGCAGGTAATCAGCGGTCCAAATGCATCACTCCCCGACCCGTGGCTCATCGATTTTTCTGACTAAAGAGGAAAAAGTTTGGCGCAGCAGTGTGGGTTGCGGGTGCTTAGATGGTGAGCAGTAGTGTCAAACACGCAGAGAAGGAACTTCAAAGCCTCTTCAAGTCTCCAGTATGGGTCCACAATGCACCAGCATGTTACATTTCTCGCTGCGTTTCCACTAGTGGGGGCTCAACATCGCTTTTCAGGTCCAGATCACTGATCCATGTCTCCATTAGCAGAAATTAAAAGATGCTTTCTACCATGTTCCTGTTGTAGGACAGACCCTACCCAACCGACGAGTGACAAAGAGCAAAAGTGGAACACAACTGCCACCATCTGGTTTTGAATGGTAGTTTACACGAAACCAGCCCCAACACATAAGTGGAGACGCGACTCAGGAGGAGGTTCCTGTTAAAACTGCAGCCCACTAGTTTTACCCTCAACAACCGCTAGTGGAAACTCGCTTCCTGTGACCAGGATGCGTCCAGGTTGTCGTTCAACAGCGCGGCGGCTCAACTCCTGGCTGCAGTGCTGCAGCGGACACATTTCATTGGTTTAACATGGAAACATAAGTTACCTTCCTCCTGATATGGAAGCATGTTACAGGGGTGGTTTATGTCAGCACTACAAGGCAGTTATTTGAGCATGACAACACATCTGAAACGACATCCCACCGTGTCACTAACAGGAGAAAAGAAACCAACTTAAATTTATTGCCAGTATAATTTTTCCCCTGTAGGTCCCTGATTTATGAAAAATCTTCAAGTATTATTATACTTTAGTTTTTGATTTTTACTTTTTCAAGGACACTTGAGGTCTTTTTCTTGAATTAATGTTGCAATTAAAGAGAAGACAAATTACTTGTTGTGAAAGTACATCATCTTTGATGCGTCATTCTTTTAAAATATCATTGTTTTCTTATAAGACTATTCAGGCTGACCTGAATTTTATATTCCTATTTTTTTTTTATATCCCTTTTAAATACAGACTTTACCTTTTATGCCTTGCTTTTTAACCCATTTTTAAGATGTTGCTTTTTATCTTTTCTTATTAAATTTTTTCTGTTTTAATTATTTTGGTGTTTTGCACGTTGGCCGACTGTTGATTTTATTGAGTTCATACATTTAACCTGCTGAATGTTTTTTCTTGCTGCAAGTGTTTGAAGTTGGGCGAGGAAGGAAAAAGAAAGAGCTTTCACCAACTGAAAACATTTGGTGCTTCTTTAAAGAAAAAACACAAGACGACCCTGAGCAGCTTGAATCCTGCATAAGACAAGAATGGAAACACAATTCCCCCCGAAACTGGTCTCCTCAGGTCCCAGACATAGCAGCTGTTTTTTTTTTTAAAAAAAAACTAAGAAAGTATATTTCCTTATTTCTGTTGTGAATAAGTATGTCTTTTTGACATTTACAGATGACTGCATTGTTTTTATTTCAATCATACACAGCGTCCCAGCTATTTTGGAGTCAAGGCTGTGGATTAATTTACACCTGCTCATCTTTCTAAAGTTCAGCGACAGAGAAGAGGCAAGATCAGATCAGGTATCAGAGAAGCGTTAATTAGACTGACGGCTGCAAACACGGGGTGCAGGACAGTGACATCTTCACACCTGCTTTCGTGTTTCATACTTGTTTAAAGCAGAGTGAGGATCAGTTTTCACTCTTAATTTGCAGGTTTTTGGCTCTGAATAGACATTTCAAAGTCTTGTGAGGTGAACTAGTGCTGTTGCTGACAGTACTGACATGACCTCGTGCTGTTGTTGGAGACCATGTGTGTTAATATGTACACATTTATGATGGGTAAAAACACGTATTTGTCTTACAGACAAGTAAATCACAAAACAGGTTCATTGACTTGCTCGACGTGTTGACGTGCAGTGGAGAAGCCACAGGGGTTTCACTGCGCTGTCCTTTTAGAGGTCCTCGTATGTGGATATGAGTCTCCATCAATTCTACCTGTGCTTTCCCTGCTGTGAAGAACCAAACATCAGCACGCCATCATTAAAGAGACGTGAGAACATGGATGTGTCTTGTTGTTTTGAAGAAAAATTCCCTAATTTCCATTTTTCTAATCAGTTCACAACTTGGTTGATAAAATAAATAAATAAAATACTGAAGTGTCTTTCAGCCTACAAGATGAAATTTCTAAACACAAAATTATTACATTTCTAATATAACAAAATTGAGATTTGGATTTGAAGGAAAACTAGGTTTCATTTTTTCCTTCATAAACAAGAATACACTGATTTACAGCTGGTGACCAGAACTGAGTGCTGTTGTTCAGCTTAACTGGATAATTACGGGTTCATAATGTACAATTTTAAAGTCACATAAGATTAATTCAAGTCACATTGTACGACATGAAATCAGTACATAATTAACTTACAGCATGTTACAACGTGCCATTGAACATAAGTTGAATTGTGGCAACGACATTTTTTCCCACAATTGCTCATCTTTGGTCTGAGATGGCTGAATTCGTAGTGTGAACGCAGTATTAGACGTTTAAACTTAATCAAAGGCTGAAAACAGCTTCACCCTGCTGGGCATGTCTGATTGTTATGAAGGTAGGAAAGGCTAATGGTGCATTACATTTACATCGGACGTCTGAGTCTGGAAGTCAGAATGAGAAAATAAAAACTGTTACAAACAGAAAAGAAAGATTAGCTGGGTGCTCTGAACCTTACAAACAAGCTTACGGTTGTTTCTGCTTATCAGAGGTGGGTAGAGTCGTGGCACTTCAAAATAATGTTACTCAAGCAGAAGTATAAAGTAGTTATTAACATAATTGGGCTACTCAAGTAAGAGTAAGAAAGCTTCTGCTGAAAAGACTACTGAGGTGACGAGATGTACTGAGTTGCACTTGAAAGTGGAACAACAGGCTCAAAAGATAGAAAATAAGATTAGAACAAGGTAGCCGTGTCAATACAAGAGAACCTTGAGCCTAACATAAGCTGTACGGGTGTATGAATGCGCGTATCCGCAGCATCTGTTTGGTCATGTGTTGCTTCTTCACTCAGTTTTAGCTAAACTTCAAAACCAGTTGACTCTGAAGGTTCTTGCAGTGAAGCAGTGATCGTTCAGCTGTGAATCGGAGCCCTGCGTGACTAAAAAGTCGCTCACAGGCTGCAGACGCAGGAAGACCCACGATGACTTCAAGTGACGGCTTCTTGATGTGCCGGAAGGAATGCAATAGATCCGTAGCACCAACAGACGGACATGAAAGGCACATCTCCAGCCCTCCTGCTTCTGGTTTTCTTTTCATTATCTTGTTCTTCATACTTTTTTTGCAGCTTCCTTTATTCTTAAGAACAATGTTTGTCGTGACTGTACAGTGAGACTGCAACGTTTCCATCATAGTCTTGAGTCTGTATCTCAACAACAGGAAAAACAAGGCTGGCCTCACACACAAATGTTCGGACTAGCTTTTTCAAAAGTAGCCCGTGTTACGTGTGGAGGGCCTGCGAGGGAATCTGAGTACCAGTTCTTCACTGGTGGTTCATCAGAAGATGGACACATGAGCATTCTGAGGGAGTTATTAATTCTGCATATTTCTTCATTTTGTAGAGGTGAACCTTCTGTTGACACAAACATATCAAAGGTACACAGGATAAAGCCATAAAAAAAATAATAATAAAAAAAATTCACCATCACATTAAAATTTTACATAGGAGGTGTAAACTGTAATGTTTTGCAGCAGCACATTTATTCAAAAATTCAGAAACTCATTTAGGCTTTAGATTGTACGTGAACTGTATATGCTCTCACTACTACATTACACACTGACAGAACATTAGGGTCTGCTTAGCCGATAAAACCATTTAATGTAATCGTAATAATCACAAACGTGAGAGCGGTCTATCAGAAAGACTCATTTTGAGACTGGAATTCTGTAACCTAAAGAGATAAACCTCTTCCTTTACCCAGCAAGAAAGAATTAAGGTTAAACTTACCGCTACGTGTTTTCTCAAGTTAGAGGCTGAGACACAGAACAACACATTATCTTCCTCCTCCCCCATTTCAGTACTGGAGACCGTTTCTTCTGCCATGTCTTATGTCCTATATCCCCAGTCTGCTTCAAGTAAAAAGTAGTTCTGCGTCAGTTTCTGTGTGCGATTACGTGACTGTGCGCTTATGTCTGACTGGCGAAACAAAGCCATGTGATAAATATCGCTTCGTTTGATCGGTGAAGCATTCGCGGTAGGGAGGTGACGAAAAATGATGACTTTCTTTTTGGAAAAATAAAGTGGATCAGTCCTGAACAGAGGAAATGGTTAAAGTAACAAGTCCAGTGTAGCACCATTTCTTCTTCACAAATCTACTCAGGTAAAAGTTTAAAAAAGCACTGAGAAGCACTTTTTTTGTTTTCAATAAGTTACTCAGGCAGATGTAACAGAGTAAATGTAACTCGCTACAACACAGCTCCGGTGATTATATTTTCCTTTTTAACTTTCAGAGTATATAGTCTAACCAATCTAAATTCACACCTGAGCATTAATTCAATTCAATTCAATTTATTTATATAGCACCTATTTACGACAAGTCATCTCTAGGCGCTTGAGAAACCCAGAACCCCATAAATACCATTATGCCTCATTAGTACTAGGCTAGCTAAGTTAAGCTAAGCAACAGAAATATGCAGCAGTAGTACACAGCATAAAATTTACTATGCTGCTGAGATGAAAACCCCAAACAACCAACCAGCCATGGAAAAACTGTTTTTAATTTAATTGTGCTCAGCTTCAGTCCATGATGTTAAAAACATTCATATCATGTCAAAACTCATTAATTCAGACATGAGGTCAGGATGATTAAAGGACTAACGTCCCAGAGTGATTCAGAAAAAGCTGCTTCACACATTTATTTTTCGGGGACTTCATTACTGTAACAGTGCATTTACTCGTCCGGATAAAAGATTGATCGGACGGCTGCGGCTGAGTCAGGAGGATGGTGTCCGAGTTGTCATTTGGACCAGAATCCAGACCAGGAAGTTCTGACGTCCCCAAACTGCCTTCATGTGTATCAGAGTTGATTTTTAAATACAGACTTTAATTAAAATAAGAAAGCCTTAAAAGAGTCAGGCCGAAACACGAGTTCCTCATGACAAGGTTTGTTTTCTGTCCTCAGAGTTCAGATACAAACAAGAAAATAAATTCAGTATTTATGGATCACATATCTGGTACAAACTCCCAGAGAACCGCAGGGCTGCTGCAACTCTTGACATCTTTTAAATCAAACTTTAAGGTTTTTCTCTTTGGAACTGCATTGACTGATTGAACTAAAAAAAAACTTTTACTGCAGTGCCCTTTTTGTCAAGTTTTATTTGTCTTATTTTATGGTAGGTATTACACGTGATACATTTCTGCTTTAAGGTATATCATATTTTATATAAAGCCCTTTAACTGACCTTGTTGAATCGGGCTTTATAAATACATTTCACTTGCCATGAGACCATGTTGGAAAACATATCTTCAGCTGCCTCTGAATCATTTGAGAAACTGAGACTGTGACCTAAACCATCATGTAAAGAGCACAATAACTCAATCTGAAACAGCGTGAACTATAGTGGAGCTATGATGTACATACAAATCAAAGATTATATTCACTCTATCGTGGAGACTTCCACTATCCTTTAACACTTGAGAAAGTTTAAATCCGAGTCCGGAACATTGTGTTTGCACTGAACCAACAGTCAGAAAATCACACATTTGTACTCACTAAGTTCATTTATGGACCCTAACCTCCAGTGGAGATAAGTGGAGTGAGCCTCTGTGGATGAGGCACAGACAGCTTTAAACCAGGCTACAGAGAGCACATAAATAAATAATGGTTTAATATTTGCAGTTTGAGAGCACACAAACACCACAGTGGGATAAGACAAACAGAAAACATGCCTCAAATCAAGATGCAGCCTCTGGTCTGGCTCACGGCATGTCTTCCCAGACTGATGAAAACTCTGAATGTGACCACCTGCAGCCTGAAGCTTCTCCTGCAGGTCTCTGGTGAGAGGTGTGGTGGAGGTGAAGTCAGGGCAGAGAGTTTATCAGGTGACGCCCACGCAGACAGTTCAGGAAACTGCCTTGTTATGAAACGGCAGCTTTAGGGTTTTCAGTTTTTTTCAGGAGGATTATGCCTTCATTAATGCATTAATGGATCAGCTCTGGGTTGAGGGCTGAAAACATCCGAGCAAGCGCAGCACTCCTCTTCCCTGTCTGATACTAAAAGCAGCAGTGGCTGTGTGTCAGATGAGGGGAGGGTGGGCTGACATTTCATCCGTTGTTGCTGTGCATCAGGAATGTGTCGCACTGGGAGCAGGATTCTCTAAATTTAGATGTTTTATACTCAAAATAGATGATAACTTTGGAATAAAATGTCTCCAGGAGGATGCAGTCAATACGAATTGAGGGAAAAAAAAAAGTAAATGTGGCCTCAAGTTTGCAGTGAAGTCACAGGAGGGGCCATCATGAGTCTTTATTATGATTGCACACATAAAGAGTGTCATCAGTAAGTTACGGGGGAGAGGGGGGTGGGGGGTGCTACCCGTCTACAGGAAAAGAAAAAAAATTAAATCAACAGATGAGGAAGTCAGCAAGTGGTTGCCAGTTTTCTCTTTTTGAATAATATTTAGGGGTTATAGATACATAGAAATGACAAGCGGCTCTGACTGCTGAGAAAAGCTAAAAGTGAACCAAAGAGTGCACATAATTTAATCCACTATAAATTTACAAACGTCTCTAAGATGTACGTGTTGAGGAGGTGCCCAACGTTTGAAGCCGATTGTGTCATCATGACCAGATAAAAACAATCAAACTGCTACTGAAATATCCAGAAGAGGGATAACTGTTGTGTTGAACTTGCTGGTAAACATGGAGGAAGCTGTAGTTGTGGGACTGGACGATGATCAATTCTACTGGCTGAGAAGATTCCACAAATATATCTATCATCTAAAAATAATTCTAATGGGTGATTTTGTGATCAGTTTCAGAGATATTCTCCTTTCATAAGCCCAAGAGTCTGTGACCTTGACCAAAAACAGTTATATTATTATATACGATATATCAAAAGTAATCAAGAAATGATCAAAACTGACATTTGGAACCAATAATCAATGTAATCGTGCTCATGTCAATTACTTCTCTTCTTTGAAATATTCGTTTAATAACCATATATAGTTGTCCGCTTCTTTCAAACATTTTAAAATTGAACACAACACACACACTCTTTATTAGAAAATTAATTAAGTTTTAATAGTTTTATATTTGAAGCAAAATCCTCGTCAGTGATCAATGAGGGCAAAAAAGTACACAGATACCAAAATGATCCTCATTAATCGCAATCGATGCAGTTTGCTGTTAATCACGATACCGATTTTATGTCATATCGCCAGCTCTAAATTTATCTGTTCAGCTTCAAAACATATCTGGGAGCATTTGTGCAAGTAATTGTGGTGCGACTGTTCCTTTGTAAAGTTCCTGGCGTGAGCGGATGGTAATCAATCTAACCAATCACACGTCAGCTTGACATTTTTAACTTTAACAATGGTTTCAGATCGATTAATATCAGCCTTCCATCACTCCTGCTTCATTGTCTCGTGACACAGAGATCATGAAGGGCTAGCATTTCTAGTTGTAACACATAAACAAACGTTTATGAAAGCGCAGTGACCCTGGCATGACTGCCAGTGTTGCTGGCAGCCACACAGCTGAGCTGTGAAGGAAAAGCTTGTTTTCAACAAACTTACACCTATAATGCAGCTCCAAAACTGAACATCATTTATCTTATTAATTGCATTCACTCAATTTTCCAAATTAATGTCGACTTCCATTCATCTTTTAGTGACTGAATAGGAAAACTTGCTTTAATAAAGCTAAACAGAACTGCAGAAGTCAGACTGACTGAGTTCTCTCAGGTTTCAGATGAAAACAATTTGTGACAAGTTCATAAAATCAGAGATTTCCTGATCTCCACTTATAATTCCACTTTTTAACTTAATTTTGCAGCAGTGGAACATAATATAGCAAAATAACTGTTCAACTGTCACAGAGAGTAAAAAATAAGAATAATTGTTAAGTTTGTTAAGCTATATGTGCGCATGCTCCAAATCATCCACATGAATTAATTGTAAAAGCTATCATGAGTTATCTTAAGCTAATAAGTACCTTCTCTCTGGTACGTGCTGCCCTATTTTCCAAGAGGACACTCCAAGCTTGGACTACTTATCTGTAGTTTACCTTCGACTCGCAAGTACCCGACCCAGTCCCAGACTCTGCTGTGAAGGTGGAGACATGCAGCGGTGGTGTATAGACGTGATGTCACAGCAGGGGAAGTCGCGGCGGTTACACCCACTGAGTGGCAGAAAGACAGAGCTGAGCGGCAGCGTTGGCTCAAATACTGTCTAAACTTATGAAACAATATCAAAAACTGGGAGCGAGCTGGTGTGCGACTGATTGAACAAACAGGTTTGAAAAGCAGCTGGAGCTGTCTTTTTACAGAATACTGAAAGCTAAAGAAAAGAGAAGCAGAGGAATCGCTGTCTTAAGCAATAAAAGGAGAGAAGGCTGCGCTGTCACGCTTAGATGAACACTATGTAAAGCAAGACTGACAAATAAACTTGATATTCTGCAAACTCCACTGATAAGTATTTAAATAGTTTTAACCCAAATGTCAAGTCAGTCTAGATATGCTTGTATCTCACTTTCCAACATTCAACATGAACCAGTGGAGAAATAGCCAAGATAACTCCAAAAAGCTCTGTAAGCCTCAGTTTAGAACAACAATGTAAAACATAATTAACGTCTATAAAACGTGTCAAACGGCTCCTTTAAATGAGAGAAACATACCAGGTACCAGTTCACAGCAGCAGTCAGTAATGTAGTCGGCCATTTTCAGGCTTCACATTGTTTATATTCCCAGCATTGAAATCAGATGCATATAAATGTCAGGATGCACGATTTCTGGCCACGTGTTAATGTTTGTGGACCGCTGGTTCTTCGGTAGCTCCTATAGAACAATGTCACGTCCAACTGTCCTTAATTTCATGTCATATTCCACATTTTTCCCAGTCTTGCTGTGTTTACTGCTACACTCCGCCATACTGAGTGAGGTTTGTTTTGCCACTCAGTGCGACTAAGAGGGGCGTGGCCTAGAGGGGAAGTGATGTAAATGTATACCCTCTATTTGCAACAATTAAAAAAAAGAAAAAAAAGAAAGAAATTTAAAGGAGTGGTGGCTAGGATTTAGGAGTGGCGACCCACGGCCTAAATGAATGTAACACTGCTCTGGATTGAAAGTTGAGTTCCAAAGGGCAGGACAACAGAAAACTCAAGAAGCTGCTTCTGGACGCCATTGGAGACGCACACAGACAAATAAATCAGTGAAATGTGGGCAGAGCAACAATCAGATTAAAATCAAACAAACAAACCTAAAATGGCGTGCAGCCGAATAGGAACGCTGGTGAATGACTTGTCGGTTTGCAGAAAATAAAACATTCTGATTAAAGTTTTAACAATCCTGCTGCCATCTTGTCTGTTTTAAGTAGCAGCTCTCAGAAGATCCTGTATGAGTCATCACATGAAGCCCGCCCCCTGTTTCCCATTGGATCATTTAAAGTACAAGGGTGCTTTCACACCTACAGGCTTTAGTCCACCCTCCTCCTTGGTTGTTTATTTCGACATTTCTGTAATCACAGTAGAAAACAGAACTGGTGGACTCTGGCTCTCTGCTTCCAAACAGAGCAAACCAAACTCTGGAAAGGAAGCATTCATTTGTTTTCTGCACCTCTGTTGTGTCTTTTGCCAAGTTCCCACTGTATGACTTTGGCCATCTCAGACAAAAGATGTGCAATCATGGAAAAAAACATAAAAAATGGTCCATCATAGCTCTAAAACGTGGTCACTGGCGCAGTGACGTTGCATTTAGAGCCTGAAATACACTCAGGATTTATTTCTGTCAAAGCCACAATTCAGCACATGTTCAATCACAGTGTAACGTAAATAAATCCTTTCAAAAAGTGTATTTCTATGTGTGTGAATGCCAACAGAGCAGTGACGCATTAGGCTGAATGCTGAAACCTTCCTCACAAGGCCACAAACTTTCCACCAAATTCAAAAAGTTTGACTTTGGGTGTTCAAACTCTGAAAATGAAGAGTGAACACGGAGAGCAGCTGCATTCTGCAGAACTGCTTTATTATTTTCTTGCCTTTCATTTTTATTGCTTTGCCATCCCACCTTCTTCAGTATCCTTGTAGTGTCTGTAAAGCACTCTCAGCTCTGCGCTGGAACATTTCAGACAGCAGATTAAATTTACATTTGATGTATGTGGGTGTGTTTCTATTAGTGTGAAGAGCTCCAGGAAATTACATTAAACATGTAAATTAAAGGGAAACAAAGGTGCATTTCTACTGTGGATGTTTGCATACATTAATCTGTCTGGCTTTGAATTCAAACATTTCTTATCTTTAATGCGACTCTGTCGCTGCTTTTGCAAAAAGCAGTCTTGAATTTTGACACGTTTCAAGAAATTAACAGATTTTCTATTTTGATGTGAAGTGATTAAACAGGCAGGTGTAGTTTCAGAGGGTCTAAAGGGTTGACATGCATCTCTATAACCTGTAACTGAAAATAAATAAATGAAATAAACCTCATCACAGAGCTGAAACGCAGCCATCGTGGTTTAAGTATTCATGGTGCCGACTCGCTGATTGGATGTTGTAGGTTTTAGGAAAAGAAGAGAAAGAAAAAGAAGCGCTCATTCTTAATATTACATTTTCTTGGAAATTAGCAAATAAAACCAAAACAGAAATCAGAAACAAGAACTTAACGTCAAACAGCAGATGATTTGAAAAACATCGTCTATAATTTGTAATCAACTTTCAGAAATTCAACTTTATGAATTGTACTGTTTCTATTAATTTAATAAATGCTTTACCTTTAACACTTTATACCTTGTTTAACAAAATCCACAACAAATTTAGTCAACCAAGACTAAACTAAATGAATTCAAACAACTAAGATACAAATGAAACTAAATTAAATTGTTGTTGAAAGATTTTTCAGTCAAAATTAACACATTAAAGATTCTAGTTTGCAGGTTGATAAAAGTGTTAAACAGCCATGCAGTAAACCCCTGTTGACTCATTACACAACAACACGAGTTGGCAAATAAGCTTTAATAAACGTGTCAAAGCACATCAACACCTGGATGCAGCTTCAGCTCTTTGTCATGACTTTGACCAATCACAACAGAGCAGCTCAAGCCACCTGCAGCTTGTAGCAGCAGGTCATTAGAGATGGTGCGTGCACGCTCCAGTAATGGAGACATCATGTGGCCGTGCACAACTGCTCGGAGATCAGAGCGATCTGGAGATCTGCAGCAGATCTTCCTCTCGTCACGCCTCTTCGTCTGAGCTGCTGGGATATTTGGTGTGTGGTGAAACAGCTGCTCACGCTGCTCTCTGATTGCTGCTGTCTGAGAGATCAACAACCTGACATTTAGAGAACAGCAGGTTCTGAGAGGAGCTCCACTTTTCTGTTTAGCAACTTAAAAAGGGAGCTTCACTGACGTGATTAGCAAATCTCATAAACCCATATTTTATCACAACAAAACATGTCAGGTGGCAAGTTTATTTCTAGAGCACAATTCATGCACAAGGTGGTTCAAAGTGCTTTACATCTACATAAAATCACAAGAGGCAAATAAAATCATTCCATAAAACATATAAATAATCAATAA
>JBAMYA010055986.1:12032-29903 GCA_037176975.1 Arrhamphus sclerolepis | reverse complement strand
ACCATGGTGATGTTGGGTCCTACCATGGTGATGCTGGGTTCTACCATGGTGATGTTGGGTCCTACCATGGTGATGTTGGGTCCTACCATGGTGATGCTGGGTCGTACCATGGTGATGTTGGGTCCTACCATGGTGATGTTGGGCCTTACCATGGTGATGTTGGGTCCTACCATGGTGATGTTGGATCCTGCCATGGTGATGTTGGATCCTACCATGGTGGTATTGGGTTCTACCATGGGTATGCTGGGTCCTACCAAGGTGGTATTGGGTTCTACCATGGGTATGCTGGATCCTACCATGGTGGTATTGGGTTCTACCATGGGTATGCTGGATCCTACCATTGTGGTATTGGGTTCTACCATGGTGGTATTGGGTTCTATCATGGGTATGCTGGATCCTACCATGGTGATGTTGGACAACTGGACAACCTTTCAGTGATCCCATGATGTACTGGGCTCTGTCCTCCTTATGCCTGTATGTCATTATCAACGTCAGTAACCTTCACCAAATGTGGCCTGCAATGGACTGGCATCTGTAAAGGGAGTTCCTGATGTGAGCATGTATATATGATGGATGTTTTATTAATGGATGATGGCTGCTGAAATATAATTAGATTGAACTGAACATATGTGGTCAGGCCCAGAGATGCCTCTAAAGTACATTAAGTAAAAAAAAAAAAAAAGAAACCTACAGCAACAAGCCCGGACGTAAAACTGAACAGCTGTCTTAAACTTGATGCACACATTAGTTCAGAAGTCAAGTCCAGCTTTTTCCAGCTGAGACTGGCCAGAACTATCACATTGAGATTTTAATCCATGCTTTTATCACATCATGTCCAGATTATTACATCTTTAAGTTGACGTTAGCCAGAAGTAACTTGTTCGACTGCAGTTAGTTCAGAAAGCAGCTGCTAAGCTTTTAATGAGTGCAAGCAGATAATAGCACATGACTCCAGTTTTAGCATTGCTTCATTGACCCCAGTACATTTCACACTGAATTTAAAATTCTTTTGTTTTTAAATGTCTTCATGGTCTTAATCTTGAGTTTCCGCCTGCTCTGCTCCAGCCATACGCTGCTCCACAGTACGTTAGATCTGAACAGATCAGGTATTCTGAGTCATCCCAGAGACAAAAGGAAGCTCTGAGGTGACTGAGCGTTCTCAGTCACTGCCCTGAAATTGTGGAACGAGTTTCCTTGGAAAATCAGACAGATTGACTCATTTCCTGTTTTTAAATCCTGTCTCAAAACACATTTTTTCTCCTTAACTGATTTTGAGATCCTGGCTTTTTTTAAATTACTTCTCCTGTTATATTTTTTATATTGTTTTATATTCGCTATTGGCTTTTACAAGTTTATAATTACGTTGTGGTTTATTTGTTCTCATGGACTTGACCCAAGTCCTTTCTACGTGGAGCTTCGGTGTAATAAGGAATTATGGCATCAACCTCCGCTCCATCTTCTGACCATCCCAGCGCTTACCTACACTTGTTTAGCAGATTCCACTGTAGGACACGAACTAACATGACCGACCTGAAGCCTGACCCTCCAACCACCTCATGCTTCTGGTTTTCTCCTCTCCCTTGTCCTCCATTCTCTCCATCATGTCTTCCTCCTCATTCCTTCTTTTACCCACCTGGCTCTTGTGATCCAGGTCCTGATCAAGGTTTCTCCCCATGACAGTTTTTTTTCATGTCACTGTTCAGCTTGCCATGTGCTTGGGCGTCATGCTCTGGGTTTTTTGTGAAGTGTCAAGAGACAACTTGTTATAATACATGCACGTGTGTATAAAACTGAATTAAAAAATTGAAAGTTTGCAAATTTCCTTCCTCTATAGTTAAAAACATGACTTTTAATATTTGACAGCACTTCACAAGTATATAATTCACAATTTCATATAAATGCAAGAGAAATAAAAGCTTCTTCTGCTGAAAGTATTCTTGTCCTGTTTGTTCCTGATGTTTCGTCATTCAGAACATCTGGCTCTAATTGAAGATAATTCAAGATTTTTTAATTGTCATTATGTTTCAAGAGCATTACAAAATTGCAGGGGTGCTCTCATTCAGAAAAAAGTAAAGGCATAAAAAACAAAATAAAATAAAAATGTAGTGAATGGATGTCTCTCAGCCTGGTGGTCCTGGGGTTTATGAACCAGTCCCGTTTCCTGGACGGCAGCGGTATAAACAGTTGGTATCCCGGGTGGGTGGAGTCAGCAGCAATACGACTGACCTGAACAGACTCCTGGTGATGGACTCCTCACAATCCGCTGGGCAGTTTTCACCCTGCGGACCAAGTCTTTCTTGTTCTGAAATTGAGAGCATCCTCTCTGAATCTCAGCTCTGTAGAAGTTCACCGGCAGCTGAGTCCAGCCCTTTTCAGTTTCCTGAGGAGGAGGAGTCTTTGTTGGGCCTTCCTCAACAGGGAGGAGGTGTTCAGAGACCAGGTCAGGCCACAGATGATGTGGATGCCCAGGATTCTGATGTTGTCCACACACTCAACCACCTCCCCATGAATGAGGGGAGGTGGTTGGGTTATATTGATGGTTTTGTACTGAAGATCACAATGTTTTTGTTTTTTGTATAACAACCTTCAAAAAAAAGAAGCTATTTTTCTTTCTTTTCTTTTCTTTTTTTAAAGTAAATTAAGTTGTAAAATTGCTGAATGAATTTTTCTCACAACTTATTTTTTTAAGTTTTACATCTCCATTTTTTAAAGTGACTTTTTTTTGTTAAAAACCTAAAATTGTTGTAAAACTGCAAATTTTGAAAGATCAAGTCTTTTTCCAACAACCAAGACTTTTTTTTTGCAACAATGACACCAATTTTCTATAATTTACATTTTTTTGTCCTAAAATAATGACTTTTAACTAAAGTTCAAAACTTTTTGTTGAAAAGTAATTTACAAACTTTTACTAAATCCTGATTTTCTGACATAAAGCGACGGTTCTCCGTCTCAGTTCTTCCACTCTTTGATGTGAGAACTGAATCAAACAAGCAGTCACGCTGAAATTTCCCAGCAGCGTTAAAGTTATTTGATTGTCGTTGCACACCAGTAAAACGAAGTGGCAGCTCCAGTTCCAGTGGAGCTTTCTGTGGAAAACAAACTTCAATTCTTGGAAAGCAAATGCAAAGGGACCTTGGCCGAACTTGATTTGTTTTTGATAACAAACGATCTGGCAACCAGGGGGCCGTTTCAGAAAAGAGGTTCAACAAACTCTGAGCCAAAAAAAAACTGATCTGTTTCTGATCAGGTGTTCAGAGTTGGTTCAGTTAACTTAGTATGCTGGCTCTGAGTTACTGCGACGTAAGAATCCATCATCAGTGGAGCTCTGATACCGTGATTCACCATGGCAACGCCAGTAAACAGAAGAGATCCTCCTACTATTGTTTGCTGAGTTAGAGATTTTATTGCGCTCTGCAGAAAGACAACTGTAGTGGTGAAGGGAGGTGAAATCCTGCTTGAATTAAAACAAAGAAAAAAGCTTTGAAACAACTGAAGACAAAGTATAAAACATTTCAACTCAAACATAACAAGCTTGGTTGGATTCACTTTAAAAACATTCCAGAGGACTGGAAAAAATAAAAATCAGTAATTGATATAACCATTCTCACTGATGAATCCTAAAGGGACATTTGTTTACTCACAGAAGTGGCAGCATGATACTAATAACGTTATTTTAAAACAATTAGCTACTGATATCAACTTTTAAATCATGTGACTGAGTATCTGATGAGCTGGTGGCAAATGGAAAAAGAAAAAAAACGTATATCAGCAATATGTGTATTTAAAGAAAAAAGTACGTCAGTTAGTTCCTTTAGAAACGTTAGAAACTGTGGATTTTAAAATGTTAAAAAGAAACTACTGAACTGCAGTTCCAAAGGCATCAAACTCTATTTCAGCCGGGGGGGGGGGGCACATCATCACCATGGTAACAGTTAAAAGCCAATTATTCTTTACTTTCTAAAGCAGCTATGTTGTACCTGCTGGTGCTTGTTCCTGGACTCAATCATTAAAAAAACTTTTTTTTCATAACACCTCAAATTTTAAAAACATTTGAGACTTTTTCTTTCATAAAATTGAGGCTTTTGAACTAAAATCAAGTTTTTCTTGTGCAATCTTTGCAATCAAAATTTGTAACATGAAGTCTGTTTTAAACGGTAAATTTTGCAAAATTAAAAAATAAAAATAAAAACCTTTTTTGTAAATAATAATAATAATAATAATAATAATAATAATAATATGAATGTAAAATTGCTAATTTTGAAAGATCAAGACTTTTCTTTTCTTTTTTCTTTAACTACCAAAGCATTTTATCATATGATCACAAATGTCACAAAGCAGTGACTTTTTCAACAACAGTTGTAAAATTGCAAATTTTGTAGAATTTCAACTTTTTGTCTTAAAATCACAAGTTTTCTTTAAAAAAAAAAAGTTACTTTCACAAAAATCATGAACTCGTTTTGATAAAAATGAATACGTTTTCAAGCGTTTACTACATTTCTGACATCAACCAGCTGCTCTGCACCTCAGTTGTTCCACTTTCTGATGTCAGAACTGAATCAAACGTTTCCTCAGAGATCTTCTGGTTAGAGGTTTATGATTGTTCTTGTGGGCCAGATAAGGCGGCGGACCAGACTGAGTTTGACAAATGCATTGGCAGCTATTTCAGGCAATCAACTCAAGCAAGCTTTTTATCCACATCAGACCTGTTCCAGGTTCTCCATCTCGTTCATACATAGTTCTGCTTCAGGAAAAACAGGCACTTGTTTCTCACACGGCTTCTGGTGGTTCAGCTTCTACCTGTAGGCTCCAAACACCAAAACTGAAGTATTTTATTGTTAAGAGGGCGTTTGAAGTCTTGGAGGAGTTGACTGAGCAGAAGTCATAAATTTTGTTTAATATGAAGTTTTGACATCTCGCTCCATCCCAGGGCTGGTATTTGCAGACCATATGCACTGTAGATTTGACAATGGTGTGTCAATAGTCTCTTTTATTATGACTGATGTTGTAAAACATATCTTTCCATTTCAATGTGGTATTTACTGCTGAAGGTGTGCGAGCGTGAACCTATGTTCTTTGCTAGCTGTGATAAGTATGCTCATAGATTCAAGTTTGTAAACTTAAATGACACCTTTACTACAAAGAAAACTAAACTGAAAGCATACCTTCCATTTGTACTGAAAGGGACTCTGGATCTCAAATAGGTGCCATAAAGAACCTGCTTTTATAAAAGCATTAGGAATTGGTTTTCTGAGATGTTCAGGACCACAGTCATCGCCTCGAGGTTAAAGTTTAGGTAACAGCATCTCTGCAATAAAACCTTGCACTTTTACTACCATGGAAGCTGTTTTTTTCATATCATATGATGCAGTGAGGACCATCTCTGCCCACAATTAAACTTCAGTGAGTGTCTCTACTCTGTTGTCATAAAACAATATCTGTGGCCATTAAACATTTCAGCTGAAGGTTGGACCTGTGATCATTGACGTCAAGACCATTGTGTGTCAAGCAGTCACATAGAAACATGAAAAACAAGTATTAACAGTGATGAATTGTGACAATACTATAGGCTAACTAAACATTTGAAACTTATCTAGCAGACTTTACTTCTTCAGGAAGCTGAGGTCCTTCAGTGTTCGCAGTCAGATGTTGCATATTTTCGTTGTCTGTTGTGGAGAGTCGTTGAAGGAGCAGCTGATAAGTAGACAACTTAAAGGTGAATAGAGACGCAAAACAGTCTGCAGTAATAAACTTTAAGTTTAAGACTCCAGACCAAATGTGGGGACTTTTTTTTAGGTTCCCTGTACAATTAAATTCTTTCTTTGCATTCTACATTAAATGCTGGTCTTAATTTTATTTTATTTTTTTTCTCAGAACGCATATGAAAAAAAGGCAAAAACAATAGAAATGAAAACAATGAGAACTAAAATATAAATAAAGAAGAATTATATTTATAATGTCGGAGTCAGTTCTCAGTTCTGCATCGTAATTCATTCTTTTGTTTCACAAACATCATCTCTACAGTCGGAAAACCAATTGCACATTTATTCATTTATTTGGTATTGCTTTATTATTGCTTTACTCCGTTGAACAACTGATTTCCAAATCAAAATTTTGTCAACAAAAAAACAAGTGGGCATAAGCAACATTACGAAAGCAACATTTTGGCCTAAAAGTTGTAGAACTGCAACTTTATGTTCTGCAATCAAGGAATTTTTAAAATGTATTTTTGAAATATGAAAACTTTTTGTTTTAAAAAGCAAATATGCAGTATATCTTTAACATTTCTATTTACAACAAAAAAAAAGAACAGAACAGGAAAGGGGAAAAAAACGGGAACAAGGGGTATTGTTCCTTATTACTTGTATGTACGCAACCATAAGGAGATTAGATAGCCGACAGACACTTCCTGCAACACGAGCCAGATCCTTACTATCATTTCTTAATAATCAAGCCAGTATTTTTACATGTTAACATTAGGTTAATATAAGATACCCATTGACCATAGGAATGTAAACTTTTTCATCTGTAAATTGATTTAGAATGTTAATCTCTCCATCTGATAGATTTCATTTACACACTCTGTCCATTCATCTGGGGGGGGTTACAAATATTTTTCATTGCCAGGTAAATATTCTGTTGCCCAGAATGAACGTGTTGAATTTAAAAGGTAGTCTTCTGTTAAAAATACTTCTGGTATTTTTGTGTATTTCTACCCAGTACTGTCTTATTGCTGTACAGTTCCTTTTCCCACTTTGTTTTCACATATGAGGTTGAATGTGATTTTTTTACTCATAAATCCCTTATATAGCAGTGACTGGTATGCCATTAGTATTTTATTAAGCACTGATTCCTGCTCATCCACACGTCTAATAATTTCCTGACTGAGATAGTGACGTACCTGAAGAAGCCTGTTTCTCCAAGTTATACCTTTTTTTAAGCATTTGAAAATCTTTTATTTGACCTTTAACCATTATTGCTGTTATGCCTTTAGACACCCTATTACAGAATCCATATCTGTTTGATCTGGTTTAAAATCAGGCTCAGAGGCGCACCATCTTATAATCATCAGGTTGTTTATATTCCTGTTTAATTTCTGACCAGATTTTTAATTGGGATTTTGTCTAAAGATTTTCAAGCTTAAACTGAATCTGTTCTAAATCTTTATTCCCCAGGATTGCTTGTAAAGGGGGTTCTGGTATAAGAGCTAATTCAGTGTCTTTCCAACGAGCATGATAGTTTTAATTACATAGTTTTATCATGGGTTTCATTTGTGCAGAATAGAAGCAATTCTTTAGGTGCGGTACGTTCACGCCCCTCTTTTCTTTTGGAAGTTGTAGTATTTGAAATCTAATTCTTGGCTTTTTTCTTAACCATATAAATCTGGAAATGATTTTATTCCATTCTATATATAGTTTTTTGTGATTTCTACCGGGAGTGCTAGGAACAAGAAGATAAATATTTTTAATAGGTTCATTTTCACAGATTTGATTCTTTGGATTAAACTCAGGAAAGAGGTGGTGGTCCATCCAGTCTAATTTTAGACAGGACATCCTGGTTACACTTACACTTAGCTATAGCAGTTGTATCTTTGAGGATTAGGACACCAAGGTATTTCAGTACTGTCTGGTCCCATTTAGGTTTTAGTTCAGCACAAAGTGATTTTGGACGGTTACAATTAAATGTCAATATCTGTGTTTTATTTACATTCAATTTATATCCCGCAAATTTACCAAAGCTGTCTGAAATAGCGTGGCAGTGATGTGTTTGGCTCACTTATGTATAATAACACATCATCAGCATATAGCAACACCTTGTGTGCATCACCTGATATTTACATCTTTTATGCTGTCAGTTTGCCTTATTAGTTGGGCTAACGGTTCTATGTAAAGGGCAAAGAGTAAGGGAGAGAGTCTGCATCCTTGTCTCCTTCCACGCTCTAATTCAAAGGTATTTGATCGGTGTCCATTGGTTGTTATCCGTGCATTTGGTTTTGTGTATAGCCCTAATTACTTTAATAACCCTCTACTCCTGAGGATCTACTCTGGATCAGAGCTCTCCCGAGGTCGTCTCCACGGCAACAGCCATGTACCACCATCAGATGTCAGAGACAATGGTTGAGACTGAACTGGGGCAGAGTTTGAAGGCTCACACATACAGATACATAAGTATTACACTGCACCTGCCCCCCCTTAACTCACCACCTTCGTTGGCCCCCCTCCCCACCCCTTCCTTTTCCAGCACAGCATACTGGGCGGGTTGCACCAGCACCCATTAGGGCAGCGGGTGCCCCCTGGTCTGTCTGTGCTGGGACACCCCCTCCCCCTCCCTCAACCCCCTTCCCACATGTGCAAGTCCTTGAGTTATGAGTCTGTTGCATTCTTGTGCTGAGGTGTTTGTTTTTTTGTAACCCCAAACTGTGTCTGGAGATGCCTTTTTTCCCTCTCCTTCCCCTCGTGTATCTATTTTCTTATCGATGGAAAAAGGAGCGCTGGGCAACGGCAGCTACCTTCAGTCATCTGGTCCTGTCTTCCCTGTGTTATGTGCTATTTGTTTTCTTGGACGGGCTGTACTGAAAAACTGAATTTCCTCCTTGGGGATTAATAAATTATATCTTAACTTATCTTATCTTAAAATCAGAATGAAAACCAAATCTATCTAATACTTTATATAGGCAGTCCCAGCTTTTTCAGCATCAAGACTGATCACTGCAGCTGGTGTTTGATATTTTTGGATATGGCTCAATATATACAACGTGCATCTTATCATGAATTTGTCTCCATGGGATAAAACCTGTCTGATTGGTATGAATAAGTTCTGGAAGTATCCCCTGTATTCTCCTTGAAAGAATTGATGTAAAGAGCTTATAATGAATGTTAAGAACAGAAATAGGTCTGAAAGAACCACAGCTAAGTCCTTTCCCTCCTTTGGAATAACAGATATTGTAGCCATGTAAGTGGCATCTTACCATTTTCAGAGCCAAAATTTGAAGGAGGAACGGTGATCGGTCTAACTTAAATTGCTTGTACCATTCGAACGGAAATCCATCCAGACCAGGAGATTTGCTGTTTTAAGCTTTGAGATGGTGTATGACAGCTCCCCTTCTGTGATATTAGCCACTTCTTTGATTTTGATCATCAGACAAGACAGGTAGTTTAAGTTGTTCAAGGAATTGTTTGGTTTGTGTGTATAATTGTTTATAGTAACTTTGTAAAGCTTGTTGGATTTCACTTTGTTTATATATACACCTCTTCGAATTTGGGTCCCGTATTTTACATATTGTGTTGTCCACTTGTTGCTTTTGTAATTTTCTCCCTTAGAGTTTAGCAAACTCAGCCCCCAGATTCATAGTATTTTTGTAGTATCATCCTTTTTTCGTATTGTAAATACACTGCATTAAGTTTATTTTTTAATATTTTAAGCTTCACACTATGTTCCGTTTTAGTTCTTCCTTATATTTTGTCTCAACCTCTGTTCAGTTCTGATCATTTTAATTGGTTTGCTGTCTTTTCTGCACACAAAAGGATATAATTTTACCCCTCATAAATGGTTAGCGTGTAAAGTCTATGGTTAGAGTCTGGAGTAAACGAGGGTACAGTTAAATACCTGAAGGAGCAGTTTCTTTTATCTTATTTGTACAAATATCAGTCCGAACGCATTTTCATCAGATATTCACGTATCCGTAGTGGGCTGACGTCTGTATTCCTGTTGCTTTTCTTGAAACTGATGTTGCCTCCTCTGCATAGAACACGTAGTCTTGCAGGATAGGATGTCTGGAACTTTGTCCTCCTTCAGCTTCTTTTTTACTTGACTGTGCTCCTCATGTTTCCTGAGAGTAGCTGGTGGATAGTCGTGCTCGACGCAGAAGCGTTCATTCTTGCACTGTATTTTTTTGATCTGCCAAGCTCTGCTAATAACTTCCTGTTTAACCTTGTAACTGGCAAACTTGATGGATAGAGGCTTTGATAGATAGATGCCAGGGCTGTGAGGGCTCTTTCAATCTTGAGCTCTGCATCCTGCGGGAAGTCCACGCAGTCCCGAAGCAGTTTTTCTATGAAACCTTCAGTGTTGTTACTTTCTGCCTTTTTGGGAATGTTGTAAATCCAAATGTTATCTCAGCGTGCGCAGCCCTCCTGGTCAGTGAGGTTAGCCTCCATATTGTCCTGGCGTTGCAGAAGTCGTTTAATTAACGATGAAGCTGCCTGCATGGTTGTTTCCATTTCTTCGATTCGACCCGCCACTTCATCCAGTCTATCATTTGCCCGATGCTGGTCTTACTGGGTCTCCAGGAGCTGTTGCTTGTTGTCCCATCTGAAATCTCTAAATTCGGTGAGCATGCTATTCAAGCTGGCCTCCTCCATTTCTCCCTCTTCATCCCC
This sequence comes from Arrhamphus sclerolepis, assembly GCA_037176975.1. Taxonomy (NCBI): domain Eukaryota; kingdom Metazoa; phylum Chordata; class Actinopteri; order Beloniformes; family Hemiramphidae; genus Arrhamphus; species Arrhamphus sclerolepis. The sequence goes on along the minus strand of JBAMYA010055986.1, from coordinate 19,527 downwards.
GTGGACCAGGGAACGGCTTTGGTTGCTTCGTTGTTCTTTCTCATTAATGGTCGCTGCACCCATCACTTTTCTCCATCGTGCGACAACCCTAGCCTCCATCTTCAGTAAAATCTCACTTAAAGTTAAATCTTAAATGTTTTAGGGTTGTTTTTTATAAAAACCGTCAGTAACCACTGAAGTTAAGCTGCCATCTTAGTCATGACCCAGAAACCAACCACCTTTTATTTTTAAATGTAATTCAGTCATTGATTTTAATTGGCTTACTTGATTTTGTTTTCATCTATTGCTGTTTTTATGTTTTGTTTCATTTTGTAATCACTTTGAGTTGCACTTGTGTTTCAAAAATGCTATTTAAACAAAACTGAAGTTGAAGTTTTAGATAATGTGACTGGTGTTGTTAACAGTAGCTGCTGAGAAAAGCAACTAAACTATTGAATTTCCCTTCTGGGATAAATAAAGTATTTTTCATTTTCATTTCAACTAGCCTCTGAAGGCTAGTCAGGGCTAACACTAGCTACACTGTTTCTAGTTTCTACCTCTGGCAGCAGCTGGATCCACTGGTCACCTCAGATCATTTCAGAAACCTTCCAAGTCAACTAACTGGACCACTAAAGAAACAACACTCAAACCTGTCAGAACTAGAGCTGGCCGGTTCCTGATTTAATCATGAGTTAATGAGTCGAATCTTCCTACTGAATCACGAGTCCAACATCTCCACTAACCTGGTTCATATGAGTCCTGTAGCTGCTAACGACAACGTTAGCCACTACGCTATGTACAAAAGTTAGAGCGGACAGAGGTGTAGCGGAAACATCGCTGACTCAGGTGAACCGAGTCAGTGACGGACTCAACAAATAGAGTTTTTGAGTTCTGCGCATTTTTGTGTGCATTTTTTAGTGCTTCTATGTAAATTTATGTATATAGCTTTTCATATAGCTATTTAAAATATTTTTATTTCTTTAGATTTTGTTGTTATATTTACATTTTTGGTTGTTATTGTCTTTCTTTGCTGTTATTTTATTTTATATACATCCCTAATTTATTAATGTTATATTTTGCAGTTATTTGTGCTGACATTTAAATTTAAAAAAGGAAAGCATAAATCAATCAATCAATTAATCAATCCGTTATGGCACATTTAAGCAACCAAGGTTGACCAAAGTGCTTCACAGCAGTTAAGAACAAATAAAAGCCAAACATGAACCATGAAAACAGTAATCAAACACATAAAAACTAAAAAATAGTAATGAAAAATAAATAAATTCCCAATAAAACAAAGATTTAAGTAACATAAATAGGTAGGTCTTCAGAGAGTCAGGTCGGTAACATAAGATGAACCGAGTTTACCAGCAGTAGCCAGAACTGAAAGGGGCCCAGCAGATCTCTGCTAGTCCTCATTTCAGCTCTTGTTTCAATAATAATGTTTCAAACTTTGGTCAGATTTGATCAGAATAAATGCAAAACAATATCATTTAGCATCTTAGGTTCACAAATCTATGGGTGATGTCACATGGGGTTTGTGCAGTTTTTCTTATACAGCCTCATTTCAGGACCTTTTTTGATTCTTTTGTGGCTTTAAACATCTTTTACAGCATGGTCTGCTGGTGCAGCAGCATCCCAGTTGGAGACAGGAATCCTATTTAAAATGAAACTGGTTATTTTGCATGATCGTGGCCTTGGCTGTGACTAAGTCATTTTTGCAATCTTTATATATCATTAAAAGTTAAAAACCTCAGTTATAAATCAACATTGGGTTTGTCATGTGATCCAACACCCATACGATGATGCATGCTCGCTAGTTCAGGGGAGCAGAAATGTAGTCGATATAGATAAAGAAAGGCGTGTAAAGGTGTGTAATAAATTTACAGTCACTTCAGATGCTTTTATCACACTCACTGTTCTTATCTCTTTCACTTCTGAAGTGAAGCTGCTCTGCACCCTGTCCGTGGTAAAAAAGAGACTTCACTTCATTCATCGACTGACCACGCATCCTGTCACAGATATATGTGGTGGTTTGAACTCTAAAAAATTTAAATATTAGAATTGTTCTACTTTATTGAGAACAAACCTGGAACCCTGGACCATGTTCTGAATATGGCACTTCCTTCATGGCTCTGGATTTTCTCTGCTTTACTCATCTGTTGCACTCATGGTAAGTTTCACAACGTTTGTGATGCATTTTCATCAACACTGAAACTTCTGTGATGCATTTCAGAACACTTTCTCAGTAATTGCTGTTTCAGCCTCCCATCAAAATTACATTTTGAAAAAAAAATGTCCTTGTATCCATGTGTATCTTTATAACTGACTTTAGCTCCACTGAAGGTCTAATGAACTCATAATTAAGCTTTCTTGAAAACAAAAAAGTGTCCCAAGACTGGAAAAGCCTCATCGTTAACTTTAATAGTTAGCTTGAATATAACTGATTTTATCTGGAGTCATTCAAACTTTATGACTGGTTTACACTTTTACATCCCATACTAAACTTTCTTGTAGCTTCTTTATTTTCTCTGCCACTTTATTGTCATTTGCTGCATGAATTTTGTGTTTTTGAGTCAGAAAACATGGTTCGACGTTTTTACCTTAAAATGACCAGTCCAGGCTTCACTTTCACGAGTGTGTATGAGTGGTCAGCTTTGTCTTTTATACTTCCACGTACAACAAATATAACAATGATTGGACCAGTCAGCATGTCTTATCTGAAAGTCTGCAGTTCCAATGTACGGACCAGCTTATTTATAGCACATCAGATTAGCTAATATTAAAATATATCCACAATATGGGGCTGCAATATATTAATGATCTTTTGTAGACTCTAAACCAAGTAGGAATGGGAAGTCCTTTGGGACCAGTTAGATGTTAAGTTTTTTTATGTTAATGTTCCCAAACTCCAGCTACCATTAATCTTAAAATTAAAATTCAGCTTTTTGTTTTTGACTTGTTACGTTTAATTTTCTGCTGTACCTTTTCCTGCATTGAAACTGTCCTATATTGTTCCTTGTTTCTCCTAATTTTTTTCATTTAATTTCTTCATCTTTCAAGTAGGTATTACTTTTGACTGAATTATCTCTAGTTTTTAATGGATTTTAGTTTTTATTGTTTAAATGTTCCGATGCGCTGTGTAAAATACACTGAATTGTTTGAAATGTTCTATCAAAAAGGCATAAAATGTTGAATAATATTGCTAAATTTGACCAACTTTTTTTTTAAATCAACACATTGTTAGAGCCAAGGACTGATTACATAAGCGGCCTTCCACTTTTCAGCCTATCCTACTTGTAAACGCATCTCCGGTGATCATGTATCAGTCTTTAGCTAAACTCTAGCGGGCTACGAGTACACCCACTTCTCTGCTGGGCACCAGGACCTGTTAGTGCTTGTTTCAAAATTCTCAGGGAATGAACTCATCCTTTGGGTGTATGGAACTCAATTTAGCCATCTCAAGTGCAAAAACATTCGTAAACTGCAAAATATCCTCCAGAGTTTGTGTGAAGGAGGGGTGATCAAAAATATTATTGTCATTCTCTCCCACACTTTTGAATTTAATTTGAATTGAAATTACAATGTTAATGACTTATATGAACTATTTTGTTTTTTTTACAATACGCAGATTAAAACATGATTAAACATGAAAATGAATTAAGGATAAAATCAAATTAAGGATATAACACATTCATCAATCAATGGCATTTGTGATATATTGGCTTCGGATTGTGTTCATGAAAATGTTACTGGGTTGATTAAATGGTTATGCTGGCCTGTTGTCATTGTGGAGAACCAGCAAGCGCTGGTAAGTTGTTTTCAGAGATTTTGATTTCTTGGTTACGGATTTTGAGTTTTCCTTCTCTGATTCAGGGTTTTGGTTCCCAGACTTCTGGATTTTGGATATATGGTGTTGCATTGATGCCATAGGCCAGTATGTTTTGTTTTTTAAATGTTTTTTTTCCCAAGGGGAAGAGGCAAACACAGGTGTTGCCCAGGGTGAAATGGCCCTTTTGAAACACAAGTGGCTTTGACCATGAATGCCCTCCTGCCATGAGCCTTCTTCCAGTGAAACCATACTTGAACAACTGATTACCCTCTGTAGTTTGATCTCTGTGTTACGTAAATAATAACTACTGTTTTGTTTTTCTTTTTTTGTCAGCTTGTTATCAGTTTCTTTGGCTGTATTTTCACTGTATGTCTTAGTTTCTATCCTATGGCTTATCTTTTTTTTTGCCAGGTTGATTATATAATCAAGATAATGCATTACAGATACCTGAATTAACAATGGTCGACACGTGTAGACTCACGTTGTTCTTCAGCTCAGTGCTTGTCGATTTTTTTCTTTGCCACGTTGATGCATGACTCTAGTGCACAGAGAGACTACGAAAACAAAGATTGTATACAACAGCTTCTTGGTTATTCAAACAGACCAATGAGAAGGGCTCAGCGCCAGCCTGGTCCTCACCAGACTCTTCACTTTATTTCTTTCATGCAAAGAGTCTGGCCATTGGCAACTGGCAAACGTTTAGTTCCTTGTGGGTGGGCACCTGTCTGCAGTATAAAACCAGTGGTGTACCCGCAAACCAATCACCAACACTTGTCGATAACATATGTTATGCGCTGTCATGCACTGATACTGTAAACACAGTCCTCCAGGCCAGTGAATATTCAGTAGATGAGGTTTGTCCATACCAGGAATTTAACAAAATTGATTGGATGGAATATGACTTCTGTCACTGTTATCGCTTGTGCCAAGCTGTGCAGCACAGACACAGTTTCTGTGCCTCCTTGACATGGGCATCCATCAGGGCAACTGGGGGAACATAACTACAACCATTTTCTCGGCCATTCATGTCAAGAGCTGCTAAATCAAACTTTTCTGAAACCTGTAGGAAGTAGGATGACTTTCATTTCCATTCAAAAAAATGAACCACTCATCTTGTTTTGATTTTAAGTCGCTGATACTGGGGATCTCCTCCACGATGAATGGCCTCTCGTGTATCTGTGTCAGCCGTCATTGTTGATTTTGTAGGAATGAACTGGACAACAGTTTCTAACTCAGGGCAGCAGCTACGTCATGTCTCTCGGCTACACCTTATGTTCGTTGATTCGTCGGATTATATGGGGCCAGCTTAAGAGTGTAGAGTTTATCTTTCCCAGACTGAAATGGAGAAGCAAAATGAAATTGTTTGTAGGCGGGCAGAGCCCAGCTAGCTCAGTGCTGCATCGGTTCTTGAAATCAAAGAGATTTTTATTGAGTCTCTGGGATTCTACAAAACACAATCTCTTTTGGAGAACATCCATCCATTATCTATACCCGCTATTTCCTGTGCAGGGTCACCGGGGTCTGCTGGAGCCTATCCCAGCTCACTTCGGGCGAAAGGCAGAGGTCCACCCTGGACAGGTCTCCAGCTTTTGGAGAACATTCATCTCCTTAACTGAATGTTGTGCAGGACACAGCAAGGCAGTATTTTTGTTCACACCTTCTTGGGTTTATAGAGCTAGCAGAATGCTGCCGGAGTTATTGTCTTCATGACAATGTTGATGTGCTCTGTAACAGTCCAACCGGGTGTGTGTGTGTGTGTGTGTGTGTGTGTCTGGCCTGGCGCATACACTCGTTGCCAAAAAACAATACCCGCCTGATTATCACCATATGCTTATCATTTCTCTTTTACCCTTATAAAACCAAGAACCAAATATTATGCACCGCATGCATCACCATTTCCAACTGTGCACACTACTCTCTCCCCCAACAGACAGCCAACTATGAGGTGGATAATCCTCCGGCTCACATTCCCATTCATTGAAATTATTCTCATGTTTTAAACAGCCCATGTAATCAACATATGTGAAACCCAAGGCCTGTGGGCCAAATCCAGCCCACCACTTCATTTAATCATTTAATTATAACAGGAAAATTTTTGAAGAAATTTTGAAGGGGTGCCTGTTTGATTTGATATTAATATCAGAAGCTAAAATAACTGAAGTGAAAAAAACAGCAAGGAGACAATCATGACGAAAAGGCGTTTAACAGCCACAAATTAGCAACAGTAGCAATTTTGAAACAAAAAACAATGTATCACAATAGCAAGTGAACCTGCATCAATATTTTGATGTAGGTTATTATTACGATGACAAAGCCAAAACGTTTCTTTGTAATGTCACATTATCTGATTATTAATTGATTGATTTTTTTATTTTAAACTTTTTTATTTCTAAAACATTAAATAGTTGGGATGTGGGATGAGGTTTTAGGGATTTCACAATTTTATTGTTTGTGGATCTTGATGTCCTTTAGCATTCTTGGCAGTTTCTCTGTAGTTTTCATGTTATTAAAATAGATGTTGCTAAGACAAAGTGAAGACCACAATTAAGAAATTAGTATTAATTATTTAAAAATTAAATTATTTATTAAATTTGATTAAATTATTACATTAAATTATTAAATATTATTAAAAATTATTGTGATATAAATTTGGTCCTATTGTTGAGTACAATTTTGACAGTGAAAAGCATGCAGTTCCTCAGTAATCTCTGGTTTAAAATCAAAAGTTATTAGTTTCTGTTAAAAATCTAAAATTTTCTGAAATGCTTTGAATTGTTTGAATTATGCAATTTAGAAAATTAATTTTATGTCCAAAAGCGATTTTGTGAATGTTGATATTTTACAGACAAAATGTAATTTCCAGTTAAATTAAATTTGGTTAAGATTAAATTTAATTTTAAGTTACAATATTCTGTAATTTGTGACACTTTTAAAAAATAGTGATTTTAGGACAGTCTAAATATTACAATAAGGTTGTTATCATTATTTATGATTTATTATTTTTAATTGAGCTCAGATGTTTCTGATCAACATGAATACTATCGATAATGATTGTGTAATGTCAAACTGTCAAGACACTTCAAGTTTACTCTCACCTGAATCCACAGGTGCATTCTCCAATTTGGACGTGACCACGTTACAACCTCAACCAGAAAGTGGAAGAGCAGATGACCTTTTTGTGACATTAAATAACTGTGCATCACATCCAACCAGTCAGTATAACTCAACAAAATGTTTGTCAAATGACAAAGAGCCAGGATTTCCTGTAGAGACTGAGGATAGAGAGACAGCATCAGAACCTGATGAGAACAACGTGAACTATGAAAGAACACTTCACAATGACAAGATTTCATCATGGCAAATTGAAACCACTAAAATACCTGAACTTACAACAACCACTGAGTCACAAGTGACAAAAATAACTAGTGTAATTACCAGACTTAGTAAATATTTAAATTCAATGATATATGACACTACTGGTACAAGCTCGGCTACAGACCCAACCAGTCCAAGTGATTCAACCACAGACTCATCAATCACTCCCGAGTCTACTGCACAACCAGAAGCTACAACTGCCACAGAGTCAATGACATCGGAGGCTGCTGGCACAAGCTCGGCTACAGACCCAACCAGTCCAAGTGATTCAACCACAGACTCATCAATCACTCCCGAGTCTACTGCACA
>JBAMYA010055986.1:0-11932 GCA_037176975.1 Arrhamphus sclerolepis | reverse complement strand
ACCAGAAGCTACAACTGCCACAGTGTCAGTCACGTCTCACACTCCTACACACCCAGATCCATTAACATCACAGGCTGCTTCAACTACCACACATCCTGGACCTACTTATCAAACAGATGCAGTTACAATTGTGACTGACGTTGGATCTGAAACTTCAACCCTCACTGATCAATCAACAACACACTCTGACTCAACTACACAGTCTGAATCTCCACATCCCACAGATTTACTGACTTCAAAATCCATTGGTACTACCACATCAGTGACAACCAGTCCAGAGGACTCATTGACTTCCGAGTCTGTTGGACCTACATCAGCTCTTGGCCCTACCATTCCAGTTTCAGTTACCTCAGAACCTGCTGGCACTACAACAGCACCTGAACCAATAACTTCTACTACCACCATAATATCCTTACCAACTGATAAGACTTCACAATCTGGACCTACAATGCCGACGGAGGCAGTTACACCTGAGATTACTGGTACTACTATAACGCTGCACCCTGCCACACCAGGGGATTTATCAACATCTGATTCCCTTTGGACAACAGGTGCTGAACCAACCAGCAGGACTACCACAGCAACATCCAGTCTTCCTGGTACCACTACCACATCAATAACAATTCCAGGGGATTCATCAACTTCAGACTCTGTTAGACCTACTTCTGCTCTTGGCCCAACTAGTCCAGCTGGCACAATAACCTCTGAACCTTCTGACACAACCACAGAACCCGAACCAACAACTTCTACTACAACTTTAATATCCTTACCAACTGATAAGACATCGCAATCTGGACCTACAATGCCCACAGAGTCAGTTACACCTGAGAGTGTTGTTACTACTGTCACACTGGGCCCTGCTACTCCAGGGGATTTATCCACATCTGATTCATTTAGGACAACAGGTGCTGAACTAACCAGCGTGACTGTCACAGCATCATCCAGCCTTCCTGACACAACTATACCAACATCCACAATTGCTGGGACAACATCTGGAACTGGTCAAACAAGTGGCATGGTAACAACTATACCTGCCGACACAACTACACAGTCTCAAACAACTGCTTCCACCAAGCCCCTAACATCACAGCCATCCATGACAACTTCACCACCAGAACCAACTACTCCAGTGACACCAGTCACAACAGCAGAGCCTCTCTTCTGCCAAAATGGTGGTATTTTTAATGGATCCACCTGTTTATGTCCATCTGGATTCAGTGGGAAGATATGCGAGTTGATTGAAACCCTTATGCCAGGTACTGTTATCTTGCATACTCAATCAGTTTTTATGTCATACAATCTTGCAACTTGTTTGAATCTGTCCTAAACCTTTCTATCTAGTAACTAATATCTGATTTTGTCTGCAGTTGTCCTTAACCGAACAGTGGTAGTAAATGTGGTCATTAATGAGGTATACAATGAAAAATATAACAACAAATCAACACCTGAATACAAAGAGTTTGTTGGAAACTTCACAGACAGAGTAAGTACTAAGAAAACACCTCTGTGCTATTTTTGAATATTGTTGGGAATCTTTTAATATTGTTTGTGTGGTTAGTGAAATTTCAAAAGAAAAACAAACAGGGAGACAAGCATTTTTCATAAATGATTAGACTAATCAACTTGTTATATTTCAAATCCAAAATTGTAAATGAAAATAGAATGAAAGGATTTTTGCAAATCTTATAAATCCACATTTTAATCACAACTCAGAAAACAACCCAGATGTTTAAAATGAGGAAATGTACAGTCTTAAAAGTCCAATGTTATGCCATTTTTATCCTTACTCATATTGATTAGACAAAATAATAGAATTGTATTTTGACCAACTTGTTGCTGCTATCAAATTCTAAATGAGCTAATATTATACGTAACTCATTTCCTACATTTAACATGTTTTCTGTTCTCCATTGTTAGTAGGATGTGGGTTTATTATATTTGAACAATTAATTGTATTCGGTTTTTATTTACATTTTACACAGTGCCATAATTTTGTTGCAATTTGGATGGTACATGTTGATCAGTGATTATTTAGAAATAATTCCATCACGAACTGAATTGAAATGAAATTTATTATGAAATAATTTTCAGCTTCTATACTCTACCACTTATAATTAACAATTTGTTGCATAAAAAACGTGTAAACCTGCCAGTGGCAGCAATAACCTAAAGCTGTATAATCTTGATTAAGTTCAAAGTCTCCCAGAAGTGACTTTCGATTTCTCCAGTAAAAGCAGAGAATTGAAAGTTAACTTGTCTCAGTTTGAGCACTGACCGGTTGACTTCCTAAGTTCTGCTTTCTCATGGTATTTGATGGTATTTTCTTTTAGTCTTCATGACGGCTCCATTCAGGGGTTGTCACAGTGACTCATTTGTCTCCATCTAACCCTATCAATCTATCGTATTCCTTTCTAGTAAATTTGCAAATCATTGCATTCTGGATTAACTTAACTTTTTGCTAAGAATCTCCTCAATAATTATTTAACAATAAAGCCCTGATAGGGCAGTGTCATCCAACCTCCCCGGATTTTTTCAAATTTTTATTTACAATCAGAGAACGTCCACCACCATCCAGTTCCTCCACTGTTGTTCATATGAAAGAGCCACAGTAGGACATATCAGGACCCTTTCAAGCAGAAATCAACTGGGACCCGAAGTCTGCCAACCCATGACTCTCAGGCTACAATCCACAAAAGGCACACTGAGCGACAAGGAGTCCCAGCAGAGCTCTGCTCATGCTAATTTCAGTTTTCAGCACTCATTTCAGTGGCAACACATGAAATAAAAATGTTTGGACAGATTTGACCAGAATGAATGACTCTGCAGAAGCACATGAGTAGCATCTCAGAGGGTACATACAGACCATAAAAGTTTGCCGTAGCGATCTTAGATCTCAGAAAGGACAGGAAAAGTTTCATATTTTCACATGGACAACAGTTTTCTTCCATTTCAGCAGCTTCTATCTTGTGCTTCTGTTTCAGATGGAGAAGTATTACCTGGATAAGAAAGTGCAGCACTTTAAAAAAGTTCTGGTGACAAGCATCAGGTAAACTCTTGACCACTTTGTTGTGCGACACAGACATGCTAGTCTCTAGTAGATCTGCATCAGAAAGTACTGCTTCAGTTAAAAAAAAAATGCTTTGTTTCTTCAACTGTCTCATGCTTTTAAGTGTCTTTTCTTCTTTTAGGCCTGGGGGACCTTTGCTCAGGTTCTTACATAACTTGGAGGAGGAGGAGGAGGTAAAGCAGTTCAAATTCTTTATAGCTGGATATGATAGGAGAGGACAGATATTGACGCTGTTCTGGCTTTGTTTCAGGTGAGATTATCAGCTCAAGCCTTGGACCTCCGTGTTGAGCCAGTAGCAGAAGGGTGAGTGCACACGCACCAGGACCGAGAAAGTTGTGGTGTTGTTGCACAACACACTCATATCCAACATAATACACCACCCGGAAGCTTGGCAAAGAAACTTTTCATATTGAAAAACAAAAACTAACAGCTGAGCTTGTGCAACAGAAGACTTTCATTAATTTTCCATTGTGAACAATATCAATCCTTAAAGAAAGTGCCAACAAATACCATGAAAATGCATCAGATGGGCCACTGCATAGCCTAGCGGTTAACGCCGGCGGCCCATGTACAGAGACTCAGTCCTCCTGCAGCGGTCGTGAGTTTGACTCCCGCCTCGCAGCTCTTTGCTGCGTATCTCCCCGTTCTCTCTCTGCCCCACCTTCCTGTCTCCTGACTATTAATAAAGGCCACTAGAGCCTACAAAAATCTTTAAAAAAGAAAATACAGCAGATACTTAGCAGAAATTAGCCAGACGGTGCTGATGCAGGTGAAAGTTAACTTTCAATTCTCTCTTTGAGCGTTTATCACTGGGAGACTTCGACCTTAGACTTTCCTTCCAAGATGGCATGACTTTATCTTTTTATCTTCTTATCTTTATGACCTGCGGGCATTTCTTGTTCAAAGGAAATAAAAGCAGAATTCCGTTCATCCTCTTTATAAATGTACAGCTAATACTTAATAGTGTTTCAAAACCATTTCCAGTTCAGAGAACTATAAATAATCTTTGCGATGTAATAAAAGCTGAAATAGTTCATTCATGTTGGAACAGCAGCACTTTCTTAAGGTATTTTTTTGGCTCTAGTAGCCTTTTTTTTTTGTTTTTTGTTTTTTTTTATTATTGGCATTGTGTAGATAGGAAACAGGGCTGAGAGAGAGAGAGAGAGAGAGACGGGAAGACAAAGGGCAAAGGGAGACAAACCTGCAACTGCTGCAGGAGGACTGCTGCCTCTGTACACGGGCTGCTTGGTCAGTGTCCCACTGCGCCACCAAGTGGAACACTTGGAACAATTTTTCATCAAAACTCATGTCGGGGATTTTTTTTGAAGAGAAAGAAAGTTCATTACAAATCCAGTCATATACAGTTTGATTGAATGACATAATTGAGCAGTTATTCAAATGAGACTCAGCTTGTTATATTTATTATCTAATTCAATTAAATTTATTAAGACTGTGTTAAAACATAGGTCAGTGTCTGGCTGCTGAACTGTTTTAGCTCATAACATCACAACACAAACCTCCACACATTCATCCAAACACAGTACACCATATTTTGGTCCTGCTGTGCTGTGAAGTCATCACTTGGTGCTAATTATGTTAATGAAATTAGTCTTACAACTACAATGTCAAAGTACAAACTGAATAAAATGCCTGAAATAAATCTTGAACCATGTCAACTAACAGAAACTGTCCGGTTTTTCAAAATAAAACTGACTCATTAAGGAACATCTTGTTATCCTGCGGAGCAAAAAGAATTCAGACTGTTGAAAGAATTCCAAAACAAACTGTCTTCATGCATTTTTAAAATTAAGAGAAACAGTATTACTTTCTCGATTAAGAAAAACCGAAGCTTTCAACCCGTTGACAAGAGCAGAACTGAGCGCTGGTTTAGACAGAGTTCAGGGGTTCAGGGGTTACGTTTCAGCTCAGTAATTGTAATCTAAAGAAAAAAAATCACTGTAGTCCTTAACTGCGGGTCTGGACTCGATCCGCCACAACGCTGAACAGGACCAAGCACCTGAAGCTAATGGATGGAGGTGGAAAAGGGTTAAATAAAGAAACTAAAATGATTTAATTTATAAATCCAAGTTTTTCTGCTTATGTTCGGACTGATTTGTGAGAATTAAATGAAGCTATATTTTGTCATTTTAGCAATTAAGGTTTATGGAACAAGTGTTTTATTGGGAAAATAAGGAAACATTTAAAATGTGAAAGCATATTAATCTGCTCTTTAATAATTGTTTCTGCCACAGTATCAGTGTCACACATGATGTGATTTTGGAAATACCAAACAACCAGTCTGAAGCACAGTACAACGTCAGCGTGACAGATGTTGCAGACGCTGTAAATGATCTTCTTAACTGCTCACAAGGTGAGACGGCAGATATACGTTAGAACCCTGACTGACATAGTTTTTTTCTTTTGTTAAAGCTGTTGGTTGATCATTTTCCATTAAGCAAGCACCAAAAGTGTCTTTTTTTGTTTTCTTAATGGACAGATTGTCTCTACAACATCACAGAGACCACCGTGACTAAAACCGAGGTCAATACAGAAGGTAAGTTTTACAGAATATGTTAAATGCCATCCCAGCCAGTAATATGACATCCATCTATCCACTTCAGTCTGTCAGGTTTACGTTTGAAGTCAAGCTGATCATCATTTGCATAAATATGCTGTTAAAGCCAAGTAGTCAAATAGTTATCTCCATCACTTCTGATGAATTTCCATATAAAAGAAGGAAAACCATCTAAAATGATAAATACTGGAGGAACCATGACGGTTGCTGCGTTTCACACATAATACATAATGTTGGCGATGAACGGGGCAGTGAGACATCTGAATGATGTCATCTCCTGCCCACGTCCAATCAGTCAACGTCACGGTAGAGATGCTCGGTAGAGATGCTCGGTAGAGAAACTGTAGCTTCCGATTTCCACATCAGCTTCAACCTAGAAGTGGGAATCTTGGGAGTCCCGACGAGGAGTAAACACTGGGACCACTGGGATGCTGAAACTTCTCCTCAACAACAAAGCGGAACCAAGAAGAAACCATCCCACTTCTGGGCTGAGGCTCATCCAGGAACCAGGTTTTGTTGCAGTTCCTCAACTGAACACTAGGTGTTGGCTCCAAAACAGAGCAAACCCCCATTGTCCCCAGTGTTGCAAGCAGAATTAAACACATTTACAAAAGTACAAAAGGTCTTTGTTTGTTTGTTTGTTTGTTTTTAAAAACTACTACATATTACATTCACGACAATTGCATGACGGCTGAAATTTTTGAACCACGTCACATTAATATATATATTATATTCACATGAGTAAAAACAACAACAAAGAAAACAGTAACTGGAGAAACTGTGACTCCAGGAAACGTGATGATGACGATGACGATGACTGAACATCACCAGTGACTTCACTCTGCTTCTTCCTTTTTTTCATGCTTTAACCAAGCAACCTCATGATTTTTACTTTGAAGACCACATTTCTGGAGGCATACTGGGCCTTGGTGTTCATGTTACAGAGCTCTCGGTGTCTTTCCTTCCCCAGGCCTCTGTAATCCAGATTTCTACATATCTCTGAATGTCGACGAAACCGTGATATGTATCACTGTCTGCCACAGTCGACATCCAGATCAAAGAATATGCAAGAATAACGGAGTATGCAGATTCTACAAGGAGGCTGGACCCACATGCGAGTGAGTTGACTTGGTTTGATGGTGTGAGACATTTGAAGTACATCTGATGCTGCAGACATGAACAAAGTTACGCCGCTGGTTCACATAAAGGGATTTGTAATTATTATCACTATTCACTATTTTACACTATTGTTCAACTTTTTTCAGGTGTCAAAATGTGGCCAGCACTTGGTACCTGGGTGATGACTGCAGTTTGCCGATACAAAGGACGGCTTTCTATGTGGGTTTAAGTGTGACCCTGGGCCTCCTGTTTGTGACTGTTGGAGCCCTGACTGCATATACGTTGGTCAACCGACGCAAACAGGCACGGTAAGCTGAAAAACGTGGAGTAAGAGCTCTGAGAGCTGCTACGAAAGGTGAACGGTTCATGGGATTGGAAATCTGAAATCATAGAAAAGTTGTTTTTCTGCAGAACAAGAGACATCAAAGAAAAGCTGGTGAACCAGTGGCTGAATGAGGAGTTTGAATGGTCCAGATCCAACAGCTCAGCAGACTCACATGAAGGTGGTACGTTTGTCGTCTGTGATCACCATGTACACGACATGTTTGAACTTACCGGACATCGCCTTCCTGCATCCACAACAGTCAAAACGGAAGTACATTTTGTTCAGAAAAAGGGAGCAATAAACAGATTCATACACACAAACAGCGATCGGCAGCGGAGAACACAAATTTAACAGTCTAGAGCAAAAAAGCTGTGGTGAAAGCATAAAACTGCCACTGCGTGAAACAAAACAAAGCACTCTCAAGCTCGTTTCTTTACGCTTTTAACTTTCAGGTGACAGGTACAAGACTATTGTACACTATTGTACACTATTGTACACTATTGCTACTGTGCTACTGTGTGTCAGCTCTGAGCCTCGCAGCTGCAGATCCAGGAAAACCTGTGCCAACTTGGTATAAACGGCTTTTGCCAATTTATTTTATATGGTTTTATATGTTTCCTCAATGTAGTTGGTTGGTTCTGTTTTCTTTCACTGCTACTTTTGCCTGATTGTTGGTTAAGTTTTGGTGGTTGGAGGAACATATTCATAAAGACAACATATCATATCTACAAAGAGTAAAAGCAGACTAGAGATCTAAGTCCAAAGTATCAGGGGTGGTTGACAGTTTGGCTCTTTTGATGTTTTACTTGGCCAACCGGGTGTGCATCAGTCGTGTTGAGCCCTGGCTGAGTCAACCCAAATAATTATCAAAAAGGAAAGTTGTAAAAGTAGAGAAGATTTCTTGCGCCGTGAACATTTTCTGGAAGGTGGTTCCTCAAGAGAAGAGCCTGATATCTGAAGGCTCTGTCTAGTGTTCTACTTTTGGAAACTGTAGGATCTACGAGTAAGCCTGCAAGTGCTCTGCTGGGATGACATGGAACTGTGAGGTCCTTTGATAAGACGGAGATGGTCTGTGAGAAGAATTTAAAACTCTATCCTGAATATCACAGGACGCCACAGAATAACATATTCTCAGTCTTATCTGTGTAAATAGAAGTAGTAATTGAAGATTTGGGGTCATCTAGGCCTTTATGTCTGATAGCTGACTGCTATCATCTGGCTTCCTGAGTATCATCTGCATAGCAACAAACATTTATATCATTTATACAGCCTCATCGGAGTAACTGAAACTGAAACATACATCAAGAGAAAAGAATTAGTCCAAGCACAGAGCCCTGTCGAACACCAACTCTGACCAACTCTGGTGTATCTGGAAGACTCATTAACAAGAACTAACTGCAATCATTTCTTCAGCTTTATTTACATAGCCTCTGTTACAGTACAAACTGTAGCTAGGCCTTTTACATGTACCCAGAACATGAGCCCCAAGCATATATTACATAAAATCTACCAGAAAAGGTTCTGTCTGGCCCTTGGTCGTCAAGCATAATCTGTATAATCATTATCCCGGATCTCTTCATTCTACATATGTGCTGCAGGCCTCCAATGGTTGAATAGATGTCTCTGATCAGTCATGTAATGTGAACACAACTATGACTTCAAGACTCCTGATGATCAAGCATAAGCTATTGTGGTGGAAATGCTGTGAATCTTCCATAAACCCCGACTATTGTGCCATTTCTAGGAGACAACAGAAACCCCTCCTTCATAGATGAAGAATCTGCTGTCGGCAGGCGACCTGTTCCTTCCCCGCCACTGACTAGACTGTCGTCAGAAAGCGACAACAGATGGCCGAGCTTATCCGTAGGAATGCCCTCCCTGCCACGAACATCAGACCGGCCCACTGCACCGGTTTCTGATGCCCCTCGTGACGAAGACATCTCACCCAAACAGCCAGTCAGTGCAGAACCAGCAGAACTGAAGATTTGTTCTTGGCACTTCTCATTCTGACATTCCTTTGTTTCTTCTTTCCACAGATGAGGATCAGCAGGCCTCAGATCAGGACCTCCTGGGATGCCTGAACAAACAATCAAGCCTTAAATTATTATAAATTAGTTTACTCAAAAAACATTTTTGCTGCATTTTTAAACTATTTATAGTTATTATGTTGAGTATTTCTTTTTATCAAGTGGGAAGAGCACAGATGCCAGCTGCTTACTTTTTCTATGACTCACTAAGATGTTAAAACTAAAAAAATCTCATTTTTGAAATTCAGACTTGCCCATTAGTGGTTTGTCTTATTCCGGGTTCACACTGTACAATTTTGGCCACCTCAGACGAAAGATGCAAAATTATGGAAAAAAAGTTCCACCGTAGCTGAAAAATGACGGTGGTAGATCTCACAATGAGACGGGAGCTGTACAACTGTCCTGCAACCAAAGACGGGCTGCGACAGATATCAGCAGTGATCGTCTCAGAGTATGATGATCGATAAGGTTAAAAATCAGTGAAATAGCCTAGCAACAACAGCGCCAGATACAACAGGTGTCAGGTAAAAAGTATTTCCCCATTTTAGCGATCAAACAGGAAGAAACTTGTGAAAGATGCTTCTTTTTATTTATATTGTTTTCTTTTCAAAGCACACAAACACCACTACAACAATGCTAACTTTAGATTCATCACTGCACTAGCATGTTAGCACCAACGTGCAAATGACACAATGACGCTGCGTTTGGATCCTGAAATACACTCATATTTATTTCGTAGCCACTATTCAACGTACGTTCAATCACAGTGTGTCACATGCTGGAAATTAATTATCTACTGATTCAACGTGACTTAAATTAATCTTATAAGACTGCAAAAATCGTACAATGTGGACCCAGCATTAGCACTGCCTCTGACAGCCATGTTGTAAACGCTGCCTTTTTTCCAGTTTGTTATGCATAACATTATTGAAAATGTGTCAGAACTTGGTGTGGATTCCTGTGTGGTCACTAATCAGGCTGCAGGATGGGGTGATGTGGTCACATACGTGCACACTCTCAGATGTTACAGTTATATACTCATAAACATTCATTTTTATGTCACATTATCCAACTTTAAAAGCAGATTATTACTGAGGGAATATGATTAAAGGGCAGGACAGTGAGCTGTAGTTGATAATGACATGAAAGTACTACAACTATCTCTAGAGTACTGCAGTTAGCAGGTAGTTCTATGTACACTGTTGTTATCAAGGCATTAAAAGCAAAGGAACAATTTTATCTGTATTATGTTTGTTTAATAAGCACTTTAATGGCTGAATTTGTTTTCCAGGCCTAAAGCTTAGCCAGTGATGCTAAAAGCTCTGAGGCAGATGGAAGAAGAAATTCAGAGATTGAGACACTTGTCAGGAGGTGATTGTGATTTTGCACTATTATTTAGGCCTTTTAATATTCTGGATGCTGTTCATGCGAATAAAAGAATGTCATTTGCAATATAATCTCTTTTTTTCTGTCTCTCATTGAGTCATTTGAAGTGTATTCATGCATTTGAAGTTGTTTTTTTGTTCATCAGAACTACCTGAAATGCACCCAAATTGCCCAAGTCTAATGCCACAATGCAGCTTTGATTGGCGGCTCCTTTCAAACCGCCTCAACATTACATCCGCTCACTCTGTCATGGGTCAAACAAGCAGTGAGGTCATTAAAGGTAGGGTAAGGAATTCTACCACTGAGTGTATAGGAAGAAGTGATGTCATGCCTAGGTTTTCTGAATAGTCTGATTAGTCAACTTAGAAGGGTCCTGAAATGATCCAAGGCGAAAGTCTCTTGACAGGAGGATCCAGCAGCTGCAAGGGTAGGAAGCTGAACAGTCCAGGTGGGGTCTTCTGGTTAGTCCTATCCAGCAGCCTTTAAATGAGGATCAAGATTTGTGCTTCACCTTCAGACTCTTCTAAACCAACCCAGAACCACTTAGACCAACCAGTAGAACCAGTTTTATCCCTTCATTTTTGGTAGGACCCACAGAATGAGAGGGGAGAGACATTAAAGAAGATGAACAATATTAATTATATTTAAATGATCCAGAATATTCTGAAACTGAGATAAAAGAGACAGGATGAAGATGCTAAGTGTACAATAGGACTCCCCCCAGCAGGCTAGGCCTATAGCAGCATAACTAGGAGGTTGTCTAAGAGACTACAGAGTTAAAGGCTTCATTAAAATGGGAGGTCTTAACCTCAAATGTAGTGTCAGAGCTTGTTGCGGATCCTTTTTGTGTGTTCTTTTGTTTGGAAAACATGATTCAGCTCAATGACGAGTCAAAGTTCAACCACTTCAAAACCTACTCAGCACAGTTCAGACAGAGTGTGATATCTTGTAGGGCAGTCCTCCCAACACTGATGCCTATACTAAGGTTATAGAGTCTTTTATAAAGAATTGTGCATCAATAATTTGGGAGACTTGGCCATCCCAGATTATCTGGTCCCATTGTTGGTTCCAGTCCACTTCAGTTATGTCACCCTCCTTTGGATTAATCAGCTACAGCCCCACCCTAGAATACAGGTTAGATTTCCCTGTCCTGACTTTTTTCCCTTTTTTATTGTTATACAACTGTCCTCCTGGTGTTGTGCAGCTGATTCCTTTGATGTTGTGGAAATAGGGTGTGGGTGCTATGGGGCAGATTCTGATAATTTGCTATGTGTCATATAAGTTTGTGTGTGTTTGTGAGTGTAAGCTGCGAGCATTGTTCCATGTATATATACATGTGTGTATATATATATATATATATATAAATATATATGTATATATATATATACGTGTGTGTGTGTGTGTATATACATACATATGTATGTATATATATG
>JBAMYA010055978.1:0-29905 GCA_037176975.1 Arrhamphus sclerolepis | reverse complement strand
TTGTATGTTAGGAAAACTTGGGTACGAACTGATAGCACCTTCTCTTACAGTCCTATTTGCAGATCAGTTTCCTGACAAGGTCTTTGGGCACATTCTCAGAATACCTTTGGCAAATCTCTCAAAGGAGGCATGTCAGGCATGTCCCACCGAGGACAAGGCTTGAGGAAGACTTAAGGAAGACTCTGGAATGTTTATTTCAATCAGATAGCGAGGGAACACTTTAAATTCCCTTGGAGATGCTGGTGGATGTGGCTGAAGAGAGGGAGGTCTGGCAATCTCTACCCAAGCTGCTGCCCCGTCCCAGATGACCAACAGAAAATGGATAGATGAAATCTTTTTGCTAATGAACACAACACTAACACTGGCCACTGTTATACAGCTTACTGTCCATCTATAAAACACGGTGTATATATATATTTGTTGATTAAGTTTTGAGTGATGCTTAAACAATACTCAAAGATGCTAATGCAGGTAGCTGCTCAGCACAGTGAACATGGTCCTCAAGCCAACAACCTGTATAATCGTCACATTTGTAGCTCAGAAGTTACAGCAGTCCTCTGCTGCAGAGAGTGTATTTATGCTCTTCACACTACTTCACCTATATACATGGATAAACTGCTCCCGATCTAGCTGTAATAAATATATTCAAGCACCTGTTAAGTTTCAGCTGCATTAATTATTGCAATTACATACTCAACCATGGATCAGTAAGTGGTGAAGTGCAAAAAACGTGTCAAATCATTTATGCACATAGTTTTGAAAGAAAAATTGAAGTGATACATATGGATGTGAAAAGGCTGGATTTAAAGAACACCATCTCTTTTTGAGGGTGCACCAGTGGTCGACAAGCACAGATCATTTCTATTTCTTTCCATTTTGCAGAGTATTTTACTACTGTCAGATGCAAAACTATTTGGTAAGTGTATGAAATATGCAACGGTTTGGTTTGCAATGCACAGCTGTTAGAATTCAGCTATTTCATGAAAAGGAAATAGATATTTATTATACATGTAGCTCAAGATGTACAGCTCACAGCAGGGAGTGAAATTATAGTAACTTTTCAGTTTGACTATCTTTGTGTTGTGAAATACTTAGCTTATTATGAATAATAAAGCGTTCTCTCATATTTAGACTGCCAGTCTGTCAGCAAGATAGCACACACAGACACATACACACACAGAGACAAGTAGCATTTGCCATCAGGAATTCACTTTTACAGAGTTGTGTTGTTAGTCACTAGACCTCTGAGTCCTCTTCATAAATCTGGAAGAATATTTTGAATTTTTTCATTATTATTTCGTGCACTACCTCTGAAATGTTCAGACTGAACTACAATGTGCTAGAATATACATTTAAAATCAAACATGTCTCTTTAAAAAAAAATGAACAAAAAACAAAACATATTTATTCCTGGTTGTGAATGAAATCTATCTCCTGAGTGGTCTGAGGTATCATTTGCCATATTGTAAAACCCGGTAAACCATGAATGTGAAGAGCTCTCCATGAGAAAAGAGATGCATCACCGTGGTAACAAAACAACACATCAGTACAGAGGTGGAAAAAACATCTCTCGAGTGTCTTATGTTTTCCTCATCATAAAGTGTTTCCAAAGGGCTTTTCGCTTTATTACAATTCAAGAGAAGCAACCAGGTGACTTCAGTGATGGACAGGGACATTTACCACTGTTGTGAGCTATATCTTTGCCGTACAGGCTTCAGGGCATGCAGTCAGTCATAATCACAGGAAGGGCTGCAATTCAGCAGACCAGCAGGTGTCTGAAGCAGCTGGGTGGCTCTAATTGGAGGAAAACAGCATGGCTCCTCCTCCAGCAAAGTCGCATCCTCCCTGTGGTTGCAGATTCTGCACAATCGTATTATTCATGACCCCGAGCTAACTGAGACGGCTGCTTGTCTGCAAGATGGCTGGCGATACTGATGCTTAATTATTTGAAGTTTTAGAATTTTTTTCATTAGGTCAAACAACAATAATTTGTGTCCATGAAACTTAATAATGCAATTCCCCACAGACCTCTAAGTGTTTATACAGCATTGTCAACCTTTGTTTTGTTTCGAAGGCATCAGAGGAATAATGCAGCAGGCTGAACAAAGAGAAGATACTGAAAAGGAGAAAGATTCAGTGTTTAGGAAGGACGTAGCAGTCGTATACACAACAAATGAAGATCATCCTACACACCACTAAAGAGGTGACAGATAAAAATGCTAAAGGCTGGCTTTGAGTTCAGATGATCAAAACAGAAGTATAACACAATCCAGGCAAAGGAATCACAAACTGGCAAAACAAAACACAGTAGACCGATTCCACAGATTCCTGTGTTAATTCACTGTTAACCCCCTCTGTAACATAAAAGTCATGTGACCTCGTAAACGTTTGAACGTTTAAGTTTAAACCAGTGGTATAACCTGCAGCTGAGTACTCTGCACCAACCACACCAAGTTAAGTTCCCAGTAAGTGCAAACCAACTTGGAAATAAACTTGATTCTTCAGTGCTGCGTCCCAGTGAACTACCTCAATGATGTTTGTTGTTTCTTCATAACTCCTAAACTTGAGTATGTTTCAGAAAGAGTTTAAGTCATATCTCAAGCAATATAAGATATGCATCTGACCTTACACAGTAAATTAATTCACATTAAACTCACTTAGGACTAGGCCGTCAGAAAAAGCTGATCTACAAAAGTAAAACACACACACTACAGAGCAAAACACATTCATGACTGCTGGACTAACTACAATGGCTACATCTTGAAATCGCTGGCCAGGTGAGTGTCTGTGATGACATTACAATTACACTCAAATTCAAACGATTGATGGAATCAACTCTGGAGTGACAAATCATGCTTCTCTGTTTCTGATAGGCGAATCTGGGTTTGGTGGCTGCCATGAGAACACTACTTGTCTGACTGCATTGTGCCATTGTAAAGTTTGGTGGAGGGGGGATTATGGTGTGGGAAATTAAGTGAAATGAACCCTTAATGGTTAAGCGTACCACATCACAGTCACGACAACAGTTTCGGGATAGACCCTTCCTGGGCCAACATGACTGCACACCAGGGCACAAAGAATAGTCCATAAAGACATGGATGAGCGAGACTGGTGTGGAAGAACTTAACTGGCCCACCAAGTCTTGTCCTCAACACGATAGAACAGCTTTGGGATGAATTGGAGCAGAGACTGTGAGCCACCACGCCTTCTTGTCCAACATCCGTGTCTGAGCTCATGAATGCGCTTCTGGAAAATTCCCATAAACATACTCCTAAACCTTCCCAGAAGAGTTGAAGCTGTTACAGCAGCAAAGGGTGGACCAACGGCAGATGAGTGAATAGTTTTGGCAGTCTGGTGTATGGCGCTAACTAGCATTACCAAACATCAATTCTGACAAGGATCTATATTGCTACAGAAGCAAAATATGAAGCTTCTAGAGCCAAAAGGAGGACTGATGGAGCTCCAGACGAGGTCTGTCAGAGTTACTGCTGACATCTGTTACTAGTCTAGACTTGACCAGAGTAGGCAATTCAGTCAGACTTCAGTCAGATAGCAGCAGCAACTGGACTGCAGCTGTGGTCAGGTCCAGGGTCGAAGGCAGCTGACCTGGAGCAGACAGCTCAATCGGCTGCCATGATTAATGGAAGGTAAAACAGGAGGTAATACTGTAACTGTAAATGACACAGCCTGTAAACATAACACAACATAACATAACATACCTTTACTGATCCCTTTCAGGGAAATTCTTGTCCTACACTCATATCATATCATATGGACCTTTTCAAATGCTATTTGACTTTTATAAGATTTGAGTTTAGGATTTTGAGTATTTTGACATTTTCTGTGGGACATATTTTCGTCATTTATTGTCATGTGTCATGTTCTTGTGTCAGTGTTGCTATAGTCTACCATCTTTTCTGCAGTAAGCTTTTACTGGACTTTTGTAAGAGAAAAATACTTGCTTCAAGTTGCCTCTGACCAGCAACTGAGCAACAAGAGAGCAAATGTCAAAATGTCAGCTTATGTAACTGTTGCACTTTGTAAACATTCATCTGTTTGCTAGCGCTTTGCACATATGCAGCCGAAGTAATCACAATGATAAGGAATCTACTTCTGTTGTGTTTGTGCCAAGCGTTGTGTTTACTTGTGTAGACGTTCTTTTCTTTCTGCCTACTTGATTCTACGTCACATTTTAAAACTCTGCTCTGGTGTATTTTCTATGCTTTATTTCTTCTTGATCTATTCATGAGAAAGAGAAAATGTCTTATATAAGATTTCACGCCATGGCTGTGTCGGCCAGAGCCCTGCTCCCACCCATCTACATGAACCTCCTGTTCAGTCAATTTCTGGTGGGTTTTTGTGTTTATCAAAGTAATGGAAAGCCTTTCATGTGCTGCATGGCTGACACAGTCTGTATTCATCTTTCAGCGGCAATAAACAGGAGATTTTTTTTATGGTTTAGAATATTATATTACTATGGAAACCTGCCAAAGTCTGAGTGACCATTGAATTGAAAAGGTAAAGGATAAACTACAAATTTAATATAATGAACATATACTGGCTAGTATACCGTCATTTATTTTTCGCCTTTTTTTCTTTGTTTTTTTGTGTAATGAATTGAAAGTGAATATAAATCTGATAATAAATACTTGAAGTAAATTAACAATGGATGCTCGATATTCCTCTGTGACATACCTCAGTGTGCCAACTTTTAACAGCTAGATTGTCCAGTCTTGTTTTCATTTTCACTTGAATTAGCTTTCCAAGTTTTTCTTTTCATTTTTTTTCTTTTGTGACAGCGTGGTCAGTCGATAATGATAAAGAGCTGCATTGAGACCCAAATCAATGCTGCTTTATTTTATTTCCACAGGGTGAGCTGACTTTACAACTCTTGGATGTTGCATATTAGGCTGTGCAGTTAAAGATAGTTGTCATATTGTCAGAAGCTGAGTAATGATATTTGTGTTCTTTACTGTCAATTCATCAATTCTATTCTTTTGGTTTAGTTCAGTGATTCACCCTACATAATTCACGAAAGACAAATCAAATAATATTGCGGGTTTTTCCATAAAATGTTAGTATGTATACAGTATATTCTTATTATTAACATCCATGAATCTATCCCCTCCACGTCTGGAGAACTGAGCTACTGAGTGTGTATGATAAAACTCATGTGAAAACAAGAAGGAAAAAAAAACTGTTACTATTAATTATTCACTTGTAATCCTGTGTATTAATCTGCAGTGTTTTGCTGAGAAAATAAGTCAGAGGTATTAAAGCCCTTCTAAATCTAGCAATGTGCAACAATGGTAGCATCTGTTGCAGATGTTTCAGCAAACAAATTCTAGTATTTCTGGGTCAGCTTTTAATGGACATCGTTTCAGTCAGTTGTGAGCCAGCTGAGAAGTTTTTCAGCTGCTAATGCTGCTTTAGGAACATTTAGAGAGACAGATTCCTCAGGAGTTGTTTTGCCAGTCATCTCCTCTCTCCAGCTGTTCCTAACATCATGTTAATCCTGCAGAGGGTGGGATGACTGCCAATGGTTAAGGACCGACATGCTGAGCTCCAATTGCTGCCATTACATATATACTAAGTGCCGAGGGAAATGGCAAAGACGAAGAAGAAAAAAAAAAAGCTTTGATGTGGTGGAGAAACTGTTGCTACGACTACAGCCTGTATAAGGAGGGTGCAGTCGGGCTGAGTGACTGCAGGTTCCCGTAGACCTTGGCTCAGATGGGTCCTAACATGATCCAGCTTGGCTTTCAGCGCCTTAACTGGCAGCTTAGCAGAAACTGCTTGCTATCTAGCTAAGCTTTGTCCTCTGACATTCCAGACTAACCCATAGCCAGCTGTGAGGGTCTGTTTGCACAATTAACAGCATTAAAAAAAAAAATCCTTGAACAACTGTAACTGCAAAGTTGGACATTTTATGTGGTTAAGTTGAGGTTGACTCGCACTGGGAGCCAGCCCCTAGTGGTCAGTCAAGGAACTCCAACTAAATTTACTTTCTGATTGCATTCAATTAGCAGGTGTGATGTAGCCCCTTGGCTAGAACTCACTGGGCTCGAGGAGTTGGTGGGTCAGGGGGACTCCCAAATGGAGCCTTGGACTTGATCATTGATACTGTAGTGCAACAACTTTATATTCTTCAATTAATTTATGGACTCAGTTGCTAGTTTCAAGCATTTTGTTATACCATATTAATTTTCCAAATGATACTGTTAAAACTAAATTAGGCCCCTGAAAAAAAATACAATTTCTGCTTGTGTACTTTTTTGTCCTTGCAACTTTGTACTTGCAACTTCAGGTTTATCACTTTCTCCCATTTGACATGAGCCTTTTTTGTTTAGAAAAAAAAAAAAAAACCTATAAGAGGCAGAAGGAGCGAGTCTGCTGAATAACATGATCTGTCCCAATAAGCCAATAAATGCTCCATCATCAGTTTAGTGTTCAGATCCATTAAAAGAGCACTGTTCATAGCAGGACAGAAAAAAAAGACTAAATACAAGCAGCGCATCAGAAAACAATCATTGATCTGGGGAATCAAGAAATAAGCTGTTGCATCTTGGCCGACTGTCAGTGACTGAATTTTAAGCAGACAAATCAAATAATGGTCTGTTTTTCTGCAAGGCGTGGAATATATATCACACAAATGATTTTTAAACTAAATTCTTAATTTCATTTCCATTACACTTTTAGCTGAAGTGAGCAACTTTGAGAGAACACACTCATTAATTCAATAAAATGAACCCAACAGTCTGCAAATCTCAAGAACACCAGAGTTCTTCAGGGTCTACCAGGCCCCAACTGTTTGTGGGAGGCACACAATGAGCTAGTTCACATTAATTAAATCTGCCATATGCTGGCACTCTCATCACTGGATGTCCCACAGCACAACAGATGTGACAAACTATCAATTGCTTTGAAAATTATATATATCAGGACTTGCGCATGACAGGGTGAGAGAATCAGCCAATAGCTTCAAGCCTTTTCCAGACAGGTTTTTCATGTTGGCAGGTTTCATGGTCGCCTTGTCTGAATGCTTGCCAAAGAGAGCCATGTGGTCATCTGTCCTGTCATTTGTTGCTTTGATCTTTGTAGAGCAATATTGTATAAATGAAAGTCCCTGGTGCTTGAGGGTTTGCCTTTCTTTTGACTGTTATTAAGTGGAGCCGTGATGACTTTGATGCATCAGACAAGGCAAAGATAACTTCAAAAATGATTATTGAGGGCTATCATCTCAGACATTAACATGCTGTTTGCTCCCATGGTGCTAAAAAGAAATGTGACAGAGATGCTAGCTTCTGTGAGATGTAACAACTGTGTCACATCTCACATCTTATCTTAGTATGTTGTATGTAACTACGATATGTTTTTAAATCCACACTGTATTGTAACGTATAATGCTAAGTGTGATTAGCGAGCATAGCGTAACATCCGATAAGTGGGAACTTAAACGAGACACTGGCGCTCGTGGTACCAGTAAACAAATACAGTAAGTGCCACTTTAGTTGTAGTAAGCAAAATTTTTCTTACTGCGTGCTACCACGCAAGTCATCCATGCCATCATTGCTCTTTTGCTTGCTCTCAATTTGTTTTCTTTTCATTGGTCTACAGCTTGTCGATAGATTTCGTGGAATTTTTGTCCCAAAATATCATCGATTATGTTATCCATCGCTGCCGCCATAAGTTCACCAGGAAAAAGGCAGAAAAGGCAGCAAGAAGGAACGTAAAATAAATAAAAAAATAAAAAATCCCTCCAACAAATCACTGAATTACTGAGATGTGCGTTCACACTGGATTAAAATTATCCCATGACCTCCATGCTGGCTGAAATAGGGTTGGTAATTTGGACTGGAATTTTTACTTTACAAATCACAGACATGGCACATTCGCACTGGATTGACATCACAGACGTCACCTGCATTTATTGAATATTATCGCAGCTCCTCAGGTTATACTGGTCCAGTGCCAATTTGCTGTCACCTGTTCCATCATTACTCCGTATCACCATGTCCAGCTGACAGCCACAACTTCCTGCTTGTTTTCCTACCTCAACACTCACAAGCTCTGACTCAGGCCTGAAACGTTTATTTTCAAGGACATTCTTTGAAGTTATGCAGTGTATTGTAAATTCCTTTCATTGGAAAGCCTTTTATTTTTCTACTTCTTTAATTTGACAGAGATTGCATTTCCTTTCGAGATTTATTTTGTGAACTCGTGATCGTCCCAAACTTATGATTGTGTTGGCCTAAGTTACTAAATGTATAATTTTGCTTTTAGATAATGGCGTGAGTGTAATTCATTAAGATAGTTTGCTCTGAGTAAGTTATATATGAAATAAGGTAAAATCTGTAATATTCTTAGTAGCACCGAAATGATCATAATACTAAGAAGAGGCAATGATCTAACCAATTGAATTTTTTATTTCATAGACAATATTATACAATACAAAATACTTAATTTAGGCAAATTCAGTTGTTTCAGTGGCCATCATGATTTGCGTCACTTCAAAGACGGTCATTGCTGTTGGCAGGCAGGAGCTCTTATGAACCAAAAGTATTGTTAATGTAGTTTTAGTACAGTTCAGCATCAAAATAGTCAAAGAGCCCAGTACACCACCAATAATACAGTAACATTTTAAATGTTTAATTACCACTTAATTATGACTTTATTATCAGAAACAAAGCATGAACTAACCACTACTTAATCATCAAGTTGTGCTAATGGCGTGTTTAGAGCCTGAAATACACTTGGATTTACGTCATAGCCACGATTCACCATGTATTCAATTGCACAGTATAACACGTTGTACATTAATTACCAACCAATTTCATGTCATGCAATGTGACTTAAATTAATTTTATAAAACTGTAAAGATTGTACAGTGTGAACCTGGTGATAAGGAGAGAAATACTTAATGGGCAAGTCATTGAAATGAAAAAGTAACTAATTAGAATTTAAATAGTGGTGAGTTCCTCATTTGTTTCTTGATAATTAAGCCATAAGTAAGCAACAATTTGTGTACCTTATTGTGAAGTGTTACCCATAATACTAAAAGACATTAATCATAATCGTTGCATAAAGAATCGTGATCTGCTGCTCAGCTCTCTTTAGCTTAGGGAGTAGGTTAATGGAGACGGAGTGCCATTGCCAAAGAAAATTGTGTGGTCTTCAATGCTCTGAGCTGCTTTACCCTCTATTCTTTCTCTTGTTAAGTAAAATAAAAAAAGGATGCCAGCAATATTGTGTCATCTTGAGCAAGTGTACAGACGTAGATGAGCCAGAGCAGACTTGTGTGAGAGAAAATGTCCTACTGTATTTTTGCTTTATTTTATTTTATTTATTTTTATTTTTTATTTTTTTTTTATTTTTTTATTTTATTTTATTTATTTATTTATTTTTGCTTTATTTTAACACAGAATAGACTTTTGTTTGATCAAATCAAGGTAAGCTTAGCTCAAGAAAAAAAAAAGTTTGTTGTGTGAATGGAAAGACTTTTGGTACTTTGTTCAATAGTATCATCATGGAGTGTTACCTGATGTGCTTTTTGATCAATAATTCCTCAAACTGCATCAAAGGGGATTAACTACTCCTCTGAGGGTGATTCTCAGGTCAAAGCTGGGCCCATTTAACAGCTAATTAGATGCTTTCTATTGAGCATATGGTTCTTGAGAGGCATCTGTTTCAGCAGAACATACATAATGCTGAATTAGCAGACACTGTTGTAAGACAGTGGACCTGCTTTGGTTGATAATGAGTGGGAACGATGGCTGTGAGTCTGCTTGTAGATTCAGAGTTTTCTGTTTTGCTTTTGTAAGAGTCAATTACGGCAGATTGTCCACTGTACTCTCATTCACTTGATGAATACCAAATTATGTGGACTTTTTAAGTATCTCTTTTACAACCAAATGTTAGAGGGGACAGTAGTTTTAGTTCTCAATCTATCACTGGCAACTTCCTCTTCATGCTAGATTTCCAGACAAATTGCACAGCAGATAATGTGCATTAGTCATCAGATACCTAGCTAACATTTATCTTTGTTCAGCAGTCATCGTGCATGTGTTTTCTCTTGTTAATCTGGCTGCAGACAGTGTCAGCTGTGCATGGAATAATACAACCATGAGCAGAGGAGAAACAGACTACAGGTCCCCTCATAACAGTCCCCTCTGATTATATTTATGAAATTCAATTACTCTGACACGGATAGATGGACTTGCTGTCAGGGGGGACGCTCGTCATTTGTTAGCATCAGCAGACATGTCATCCATGAGGCACTGAAGGGAGCGAGGCTGTGTGATTGGAAACAAAAGCAGGACGGGAGCGAGAAAGAAAGAAGGAGAAGAAGAGCAGTGGTGAACCAGGGTCACATACAGACCAACTTACTGTTAGCTTGCTGTCATTTCAATGGGCATTTGTCAATTTATAACTTTAGAAAAAGTTAGGCATTTCTGACAGTTATTACAAAAGGAGGTGTACATTTAACCTCAGGAACCAGAACTACCCAAATGAAATGAAGTTAAATGAGTTATTCACATGGTTACCATGCCTACTTCATAGTCCACATCAAAATATGCCTTTTACAGTTTTCAGGCTAAAAGCAAACATGACCTTGACATGATCTTTATGTACTGTTTGTTAACTTTGGGCAGGACAAGTCTAACCGCTCTCAGTCTTTGTGCCAAGCTAAACTGTTTGCTAGCTTTCAGGATGATAACTATAACTGTCACCAGAGAATTTTAGCAACTGAAAATCCAAACAAACAAGAAAAAAAAGAAAGAAAGAAAGAAAGAAAAAAAGGCATGTGGAGTTATGCCATGGTGAGTTGGTACCAGAACAGAAAGAGAATTCTCACTCTGAGCAATTCTGGTTGTCCAGGGGAAACTCAGGCTGTCAAAAATGACTGGAGGTCAGTAGTAGCTGCACAGCAGTAGGTTTATTTTATTTTTTCTAGCTTCATTGCATTTTTTTTTCTCCAGGAGTTTCTATGCTGTTTTAGTTGCTTTACTTATTACAAAAAATATATATATAATAATAATAATGACATGACATCACATACACTACAAAAGACTTCACAATGATATTTGCTAAAACTTAAATATACTTGGAGCTTTTTTATTTATATCCAGTTATAAATAGTTATTTTTACATCTCACTTAGCCACATTAGCACCCCCTCTTTGAGGACTCTCTCAGGGGCGCCCCCACCCCATTTGTAAATTGCAGGCTTTTTCAGTACACTGTGGAAGTGCCCATAATCGTGCACATCATTGCACTCACACACTTCGTAGCACTGGTGGAAATGAACATGCATCGCAGAATGCCAAAACAAAATTTTATCATCACATGAAAAGAAATAAATACATGAGAGGCAGGTAGCTTTAAAGCAGAGGTGAAACAGTGAACAATGTGAGTGTATTGTGGTTGCTCTGGATGTATGGTGCGACATTGTTGTACAATTAAACCTGAAATTCAGGGAATGTGGCTTCAAAAGTGTCATCACTGCGGTGTTTGTTCACGGACCTACTCTGTTCATAAGTGGTTGCTTTCATGTTGATGGAAAGAATCACAAAACAAATGAAAAAACAAAACAAGGAAGATCATTCTTCTTTTTTTTTGCCCTTGGGTTCTCAGAAAAGGATTACCAAACAAAAGACTGGAGCAAATCCATCTGTTTTCTTCCTTTGAGCTCCAGTTGCTCTGCTGTTGATTAATACTGAAAGTGATCAACTTGTGGGACCGAGACAAAGAGTCTGCAGTGACTATTTTAGAAGAGGGGAGACTTTGATGAGTGTACAAAGTTTGTTCACTGCACCACAAACTGGCTGAGGTTGGGTGCTGGGTCATCAGTGACGTAAGTTACCTGCGTCAGTTAACTTCCTGCAAAGATGGCGCCGCATGTGGATGTAGCAGCATTGGAGCTTTTCCTCTTCCCCACCTCTGCATCAGCTGCTGATATTTAACACCTAACAGTGATCTGAAAGCAACTGCAAGCAGTAAACATCCGTCAACATTTACTTCTTCATGTTATATTTCTATTTTATACTTTTTATAATACTGATCTGAAAAAACATTAATATGTTCACCCACCACACTGCAGGACTGTACTGTTTTACATGTTTATTGCATTATTGTATCATGCATTATATTGTAGTTTCAAAATTTTTTATTTCTTTCGTGCATCACACTAGTCAGTTCTAGGAGCTACCAAACAAATTTTGATGCATCTTTGTTACAGTAATAATAAAATCTTATCTTATTATGTTATCTTATCTTTAGTGGGCACCCTGCTGGCTCCCTGTTGGACAGGTGTCCAACTCAGAGGAGGAGGGAGGATGTTGACTGTAGTGCATAACCCCAAAATATCAGAGTGAATCCATTTTGTAATTTTTCAAAAATAAAACCGATCTGCATCTCAGTGATCATGGGTCTTGTGGTCATGTAGTCTGTCACACATCTGTTCACGCCATTGGAAGTGTGAATATGAGTTGAAGCTTGTAGTTTTGATTTGCAATTTGTTGCAAAAGTGTTATTACAGCGTGATCATATAACATCTTTCCTTACCGACAGTTTTATTAAATCCAATCTTTGGTTGCATCCCAACTGACTAGTTTCCATTTAAAACAACCATTTCTGTGACGTCACCTGCAGCAAAAACATAGATGGCCGCTTGCTGGCCAGCCCACTTTAAAGTGAAATTGTTTATTTTACTGAGAAAACGTTTTGTGGTATATCTTTAAAACTATACATATGTATGTGTGTATGTATTTATTATTAGTTTTACTTCAGTATTTCTTATTTAAAGACTTACATTATTCTCAGAGAAAGCAAATAGCAGCATTGGATCACAAGGATTTGCAACAGCAAGTCAGTTTTTGCTAATTTCTGGGCAAATTTAGGTTTGCAAACTCAACATCCAAAATGATCTAAGTAGGAATATTACATACATCACTTTCTTAGCACTCCTTTGTGTCGCAAACTAATGCAAAGAGAAGCCAGAGGATGAGAGTGTCATCTTTCTGTGGATTTGCAGTAACCCAGATGTGATAACTGTGATTTCACTGAGAACGTGAAGACCTTTTAAAATTCTGACATTTAGCAGACAATCAGATTCAAGTGAAAGATGCTTAGAATACTCATACTGAACTCGCCTTTATCAAACATGTTTACTCGATTTTTCTCACTGCACCTGCAGCCTAAACAAAATCAAGAAATATCTGCAAAGACATTTTGACATCTTTAACTTGCAACTGCCTCAGTGTGCTCACATGCAGGCAGCTTGCATAATGTTTTTGTAGCCCCCTCCCGTTGCCTCGGCTCCATCCTTTTCATTCTTTTCTTTTTCAAGAATTTGAACCTGAGTGTCTCATACTCTATTCCAATGAATATGAAGGCTATTCAAATTTAACAAAAGACGAAAAAAAAAAAAGAAAAAAAAAAAGCTACAGTACTCGGGGCTTGAATTCAACAAGACTCTGCTGTTAGGTGCTCAGTGTTAGTGAATTATAAATAAGCTTGAAAATTAGAGCTAGCTGGGAATTCAGCAAAAAGAACTGCTGATCTGACAGTGTTGGTATACCTTTATGTAGATTGAAGGAGGTGTAGGGGGCGAACAGAGAAGGGCAGTGAATCAGAACAAAGTTTGTTACATAAAAGCCAGACAAAGAAGAGAAACTGCAGCGCCTCATACTTGCCCTGAATCCTTTTGCTGGGATGAGTGGGCTGAGAAAAATGGAACCTAGATCAAACTCAGATGAGGGCTGAAAAGCCGATCTGAGCCTACAGAGTTGCGTTCACACCTTCCCTCTTAGTGCCTGCGTGTGTACAGCCCACACCTCCCATTCTTCCGGCCTTCTGTTTAAAAGACTTTCATGAGGGAGAAGTGATAATAAAATAAAAATTCAACAGATATTTTCACGCCCACTGTCCTGAAAGTGTAGTCAGAGTGAAAAGAAGGGCTAAGCAGCAGAATAGGGAGGGAGAAACACCCACATCTAAAACATCTGAATGCTGCTCTCTTGAAAAACATTTGGACCGGGTCGTTGTAAAACCTTCTGTCCAGGATAAGAACCTTCAGAAAAGCTGCCAGCACGGAAACTGATCTACTGTATTCTACTGAAAGCATCCTGAGGAAACTGCAAGACACAAAACCAGTGCTTTGATCTGACGCAACACTGCATCCAATGGTGTCTTTTATTCTGTCGTCTGATGTTAACGTCTATTTACCAGTTATTGGGATTCAAAGCCTTTGTGATCTATATCTTTATTTATTTTTTTCACCGCTTAAGTAGCCCATGATTTTTTTAGATTAAGATTGTACATGGACGAACAAATGGTTGATGTGGCAAAAACAGCAAATGCTGCACATGCTGGTTAAAGTGTCTATAAATCTGAGTAAAACAGATTGTCTTAAATATTGCTAAGAAGAACAGCATACTCTGATAAAAAGATTTGAGAACATTGGAGAAGGGTGAACATATTTTTAAAAAGTGCAGGAAATGATAAGCTGTTTAGCTAAAATGACTTCAAATTCTTTAAAACGGCAAAGGGCAAAAAAAAATAAATAAACAATAATAATGAAAACAGATTAGACATAAGAAAGACTGATGAAAGCAAGATTGTTCTTTCTGGGGTGTTGCGGACAGTTAGTCAGACGACCCCCAAACACCAAATTCAAGCCACAGTTCACGGTGAAGACAATGAAGCATGGCGATGAGCACCCCCAGCATCATAATATGGGGATGTCTCCACATACTATTGTGATAGGTCTATTTATCATATACCAGTGATCATGGATCAGTTTGCAGACTTGAAGACAGACGCAACAAACACACCAGTAAGCAGCTGCATCTTGGTTCCAGGCCAACAAGATTAACATTATAGAGAGGCCAGCCCAATCCCTGGAGCTCGAGTCAATAGAAAACTCATTAGGTGACATCAAAAATGCTGTTTCTGAGGAAAAAAACAAGAAATGTAGAGGAATTGTGGAATGTAGTGAATCGTTTTGGACTGGAATAACTGTTCAAAGGCGCCAGATGTTGGTCGAGTCCATGCAACACAGATGTGATGCAGTTCTCAGAATCAGTGGTTATACAGCTAAATATTAGTTCATGGATTTACAGTCAATCTTGGAGTTTGTTCCAACAACAAAGAAAAAGATAGACTTTTGAAGAGGCTAATATTCCCTTTTTTCTCTTTCTGTAAACAGTGAACAGTAACAAATTTGAAAAATCTTCATGCTTTGATTTGGAATTGTGCTAGTAATGTGTGACCGATGCATTTGCATGGACGGTCAAAACTGGTAACTGTGTACTGATGATTTTAAATCTTGAACCCTTGCACCATGTGTGCAACTCTTTTTTTAAAATGAGCTTCACCTTGATCAGATGCAATAAGCACCACAATGATAGATTTTTTTTTTTTAGTGCAAAAGTATCTAATATGAACCTGTGAAATAGAACATAGATTTTATATAAATGATGGAGGTAGTCACAGTCATTGTAACATAAGGAGACATTTTTTCTAAATAAATCATTATATTAATCTTTTTGTTGACCCTCCTTCATTTGTGTGTTGCTGGAATTGAGTTTAAAACTAGCATATGTTAAGAAAATGCTAAAATAAAATAAAATTTTAATATAATTTTTTACGTTTTATTACCGCTGATGCTTGATTTAATGTGAATAAAATAAGACAGACGTGTTATTAACACTAAAAATCAGTGTGTGCATGGTGCAGCCACGGTGCCTTCTGAAGTCGGGATTGTTCTACGACTTTTCAAGTTGGAATTCCGACATTAGTCGGCATTCTATTTGAAACTTCCAGCCTGGAACTTGAAAAGTTTGACATCTGGGAACAAATGGGACTCAGAGGTCGAGGCGTTGCTTTCTGAGTGGTGTTGAGTGTTACACTTAATACCCAGACTAACACTGTTGCTGTTAATTTTATGCTTGGCTGGTACATGATATCATTGTGATGGATAAACTCATTCTGATTCAAAGAGTGCAGAGCGATTTGTCTTTCCTCATCGGTGTAATGATTGGAAAACAATGTTTGTGGTGCATCATCACCACTAGACTGAATGGTCTTTTGATGAGGAATTTAATTATGCATTGACTTACATTAATGCATTTCATTTCTTTCTTTCTTTTTCTTTTTTTTACAGCACTAAAGTGACTTTGTTATTCTGTTTAATTTAATATTGTGCTTCACTGATTTGCCAATCATTCTATTTGGTTTTTCACAGTCCTAAGATTTAACAAGGTTTACCAACAGTTTTTGGAAACATGCAAGCGGGACATTGGATGGAAGATGCTCAAAATAAGTGTTTTTTTTGTTTTTTTCCTGTGTTCCTGCTGCATTGTAGTAAAAAGATCTAAGTCGAGCAAAGAAAGATGGCTTAACAAACAGGGTGACTGTGAATATTCAGTTATTTACCTGCTCAGTGGAAACTTGCTGTTACTTGCCTCAAACTCGATGCTGTGTTATTTCTCATTTTCTCCCCCTAGATGAGCTCTGTCTCTTGCCAGAGCTCCTGCTGCTGTTTCATTGTGCATCATGAAAAAGGCTCAAAATAGCAGCATCACTTCATGACCATAGACGCTTTTTAAAATTATAAATTTCCGATGTCTATTACCTCAAATTGTCATTTATCTAATTACCTTTTGCAGTTTCACAGCACTTAAGCAGTCACCATGTGCCCTCGGAGGATGTATTTTCCTTTCAGAAGAGCAAAATAGAAAAAAAAAAGAAGAGAAAATCAATTGAGCATTTAATTATAGCAAAGATATAAACTCCTGCTGATGGTTAATAATATATGAACCAGCTGTTTTTAATTGATAGGTACTTTAAAAACCCAATGTTGAAACTCCTTAATTAATATTTATGAAATATTTGTAGTTGAGATTCAGTGGCATGTTTTTGCGGAGCTGTTTGTGTGTGTGTGTGTGTGTGTAGGTGTGTGTGTGTGTGTATGAAAAAGAGAGAGAGAGATGCTTCTGATAGTGGTGAGTTGATAGTGGGGTGCATTTAAAATGTGGAGCTCTACCCAAGATCCAGCTATGCCAGCTGGCCCGTTTGATGTCTGCTATGAAAGGCCCTTATTAGGATCAGTGGTAAACATAATAAATAATCTGTGAAAGAGCCTATGCTGGAAACAAATGCTTAGGAGAAAATTTCACCTTTCATTTCAAAACATTTACAAAATTGCAAATCACATAGCAAAAAAACTTTTTGTATTCTCCCCCCCCCCAAAAAAAAAACAAAAAATAGCAGGACAGTTGCTGTCAAAAGGGAGAGCCGGACAACTAAAAGAGATGCGCTGGGTTTGTGCAGGCTTGTGTGTGTCTGTAATGTGCGCATGGAGGCAAATAAGTGTATTTGAATGATGGGCATCATAGAGGCTGATGCCTGCTAAGGGCCCGTGTGGCTCGAGTAATAAAGATACCGCGGTGCAAAGTGGTTTCATTCTGTCTTAAATGCTCCATAATCTTTCCATAAATGACATCTGTGGTCCCCAGTAAGGAGTGTGAAAAATACTGTTTGTGCAATTTTATGGTTATGTCATTTGAGAGAAAAAGAAGCTGAGCATAAATGACGTAAGTGCTCAATTTATTTTCTTATGATTTTCATAGAAAACATTCAGATATGATGGACTATGAAAATTATTGCCTACTGTGGCCGTCTGCTCTTATGGGGCTGAAAGATATGAAATGGCATCATAGGCAAAGGCTTTTTTAAGTGCTGGGGTGCAGTTTATTTGATACAAAATTGGAATATTCGTTTCCTGGTGATATTCCTCCGGCCATCAGCAGCACTTCACAGGTAATTTTAACAGTATAGTTCGTTGTCTGTTCACCACTCAAGAACCTCTCTTTCTTAAATCAATGTGTTCCTTTATGGAAAGCTATTTGTGGAGCTATACACAAGCACATGTAGGATATGTTTATATGCACGGACATGCATTGACTTTAATCAAAGCAGGCAGTTATATGTCAGTATGACAGTAAGAAGGCTTGTAATTTGTTGACTTTCTGACTGTTCACCCAGATAAAGACCAAAAGGAATCAGCCAGGGGATAATGAACCCGGACGGCACACCTACAGCTTGAGGGGCAACTCCAAGGACGTCTCACAAACTCCTTCGCTCCCACATCTCATTACGACCAGCTAATGGTTTAGGTTGGTGATTACAGAGGAGTGTTAGGGTAGCGCAGACGGGTATTTATGTGATTGGTATGACTCGACTGATACTGATGCAGCATTGTCAGTCTGGAAGGTCAAGAGGAGGCTTATCAGAACAGGGTTGGGTTGGATCCACTTGTGCTCTGTGAGATCTTGTTAAATACAATATGTCTTTAATTACAATGGCAACTGAAACTGGATATGTGGAATCAGTTGGTGTTTGTTGGTGATGGTAGAGTCACTTGTCTTTACTGTAGAAGACCAATAATTAGAAGTTTTAAGCGTGTTTCTTTTTAATCCCCAGCGACAGCGTCTACTCTTGCTTTGACTTTATAGCTCTCAGTTTGACCTTTTCACTTTGCTCACAAAATTCTCTCTGGGCTGAATTTTTAGTTTCCATTTCATTGTCTTCATTGCGCTGCGATAAAAGTTCCAATGTAAAAACATATCAGACCACTCCAAGGACATTCTCTCTCCATCTGCTAACTATACACATGCAGATCACGCAGTCTGCGGCTGCCCTGCTGCATGGACATTTCAACCTCCAAACACTAGCTGATGCAACAAGAGCTTCCACTGACATTGAGAAGAAGAAGAAAAAAAAAACATCTGATGAATATCTGACAACAGCTTGGAATTTTTGCACACAGAGGGGAGACAAGGTTGACCTGCATACATAGAAGGAGCTGAGCTGGTGACAGATGTCAGCATCAGCCCTCTCGGTGTGCTCTCAGGCCATTCTCGGAATAAAAAATGTCTATTTCTACAGAATATTTTTTTTATCCTACAAATGTGCGTGAGCTCATACATCTGTACTGACCTGTGCACCCTTGTGTTGTATGTCAAGCAGGGAACAGTGTGGATCAGAAACTTGTTTTGCTAAGTTTTTTTTTTTTGTTTTTTTTGTTTTTTTTTCAGCCAGTATACAGAAAAGGCTGAGTTTACCACTGAATAAACAATAAATATGAACCCCATAAATAGATGAACACTTGGTACAGATCAGTAGAAAATTACTATAATAGCTAAAAGAGTGCTAATAGCTAACAAAAATGGCTAAAACTCAAACACATAGAAGATCATAGCAGGGCTGCCAAGATTCACGAAAAATTTAAAGTGATATTATGGATCTTGGGGGTGAAGTTGTAGAACCAGAAGCCTTGTCCATGCAGAATTGTTTTGTTTTTGGTAAATGTCACTGTGACTATGAAGGGAGGATCTTTGGAGGGAAAACAAAGTGAACTATGTCCATTACGTGTCCCTTCACAGCGACCACAGAAGCTCCAACTGCCCTGTCTTGTTCAAACTTTGATTCCAGGTTTCAAAATATGAATAAGCACAAAACATGCCGTGCAGCTCAGGGAGCAGAAACTCGGTGCCACAGAATGCTAACAGCACTAAAGTCAAGTGACAAAAGTTTTGTGACACACACGGTAACCTAGCAACTGAGCAAGTATCCTGTTGCCTCTGTGCAAGAACAAATGTAAACAATTAATTCTTGTCTAATCATTATGTTACCATATGTAGGTGGGTTAAGATCCCTTGCACAGGCAACAAACAGCTCCTTGCGTTCCATAGAAAATAAATGGGGTCTGTGCAATGCAAGTGATTGCAAAAGTTCATCAACTGCAGTCTAAATAAGCAGATTTGATCTGATACAGATATTTTTTCTTTTCGATTTGTGAATAACAGGATGAATAAAATTATAATATTTTCCTCAGAATTGAGTGAGTTTATCTATTTTCCCCTCTGTTTGATCTGACCTTAACAATTTTCTTTTAAAAATAATTTTATGTTTGTTTTTTCTGCAAAATTTAAAAAAAAATGAACATCCTCCAATTTACATTACTACAGGTTCATCCT
This sequence comes from Arrhamphus sclerolepis, assembly GCA_037176975.1. Taxonomy (NCBI): domain Eukaryota; kingdom Metazoa; phylum Chordata; class Actinopteri; order Beloniformes; family Hemiramphidae; genus Arrhamphus; species Arrhamphus sclerolepis. The sequence goes on along the minus strand of JBAMYA010055978.1, from coordinate 9,864 downwards.
CCAAGAATACATAAAGATTAAATTATTTATTCTATAATCAAGAGATAAATGCCTACACAGATCCTGTACATCCAACTGTCTATTCAAGATTAGAGTCCAATTTTTAAGATGAGAACAAATATGCAGTGCATCCGTGCAGCTCAGTATGTAACAACTGGCATAGCTAACAATGCTAAAGTTAAGTGACAGATATTTTTGTAACTATGCACGGTTACCTAGCAACTATACCAGCGCCATCAGTTCCTATTGAGTGGCAACCATCCCACTTCCAGGTTGGGGCTCATCCCAGACATACATTTTGTTGCAGTTCCTCGACTGACCACTTGGCTCTGGATGCAAAACAGATTTCCATGTCAGATGTGCCAACTTTGTCCCAGAACAAAACATATTTACAGCCTGGAACAAAAATAATTTTTTCTTTGTTTGTTTGTTTCTGTTTTTGTTTTTTCATCTGTGGTTACATTTTGCATCCATTACAACTCCACAGGGGTGATTTTCTTTTGTACCACATCAGGTACATTTATATTAAGCAATAAACTGACCAATCAGATGACCAGACCACATTTCACGTGTTTGACTGACAGCTAGCCATTGCTGTCATCATTTTAGCTATATAGCATTATATTGATTTCTGAACTGTGAATAAACCAAACTGATCATAGTCATATTTCAAATTGAATATGTTTTCTTGTACTTATATGTTGTGTTAATTGTACTCATAGACCAGCACTACTGGCTGTAGTTGGTCTGGAAGGATCTGAGGATGAAGCTTAGCTAAGCTGAGCCATGCTAAACGTGAAACTGAAACAACATTTGAGAGTAGGACTCTTCCAGGAGGAACTATGCTGGGACCTGCAGTCAATCATCCGGTCCCTCCCTGGTAAGCTCCGTGGTGGGCTTCAGCTTCTGCTCCCAGCAGCTCTGGGAGGCTCTCGTCGTGCTGAGCTCAGCCACAGGACTCTGCAGTAGAACGCTGCAGCTTGCAGAGACTCGGACCGGCAGCACTTACTTCATTCCTCTGGCGACGCTTGAATTGAGCACGCTCAGACAAAATAATAAGAAATGAATATTAGGTAATATGAATGATCATCCTGCGTTAGCAGAGGCTAAGCCAACCAAGTTAAAAACAGCTTGCTTTCTGTGGCGGTAGCGTGTGCGTGATAAGTGAAATGCAAATTAATGATGATGGGATTCTCAGCGTGAGATAGTGATAGTATGATGTGAGAGCATGTGAAGAGGTGGAATTGCTCACAGTGAATATGTGAGACTTGGCAGCCGCGCTTCAACATCTGCTGTTACATAATCAAAGATACTGAGCCCACCACAACAAATTTGAGCCCAGCCCTCAACACTTATCTGGTAGGTCAGTCTCTTCAGAGTTTGAGAAGTTAACAATGGTGGGCTGCTAGCAGTTTTTAAAATGCTACCTTTGTGGCAAAGTGAGGTTAGTTTGGTTAGACTGGCACTAAAGATTGATGGTTATTTCTGTGAAACACTTGCTCACCACTTACATAGTTTTTTTTTTTTTTTTTTTTTTTTTTTTTCAACTTTGACAGTAGGAAAGGTTGGTTAACATTGTTCAACCAACATCTGCTTCCTGACACAAACCTATTAACATCAGCCACTAGGACCTGAAATTTAATGTAGACTATTTAAAGTTAAAGACTAGATAGGTGACACTCTTCAGAGGTGAGAGAGGCATTAAGTAGATATCATCACTGTGAATTCTTTTAATTCCTTAAAAAAGAAGGGGAACTTTGATGGAACGCATGAGATCACAGAATGCTCATTACAACTCAAAAGACTTGGGATTTGACTTGGAACTGTGACCAGATAATCAAGACTTGACTTTGACTTGCAGAAAAAGAACTTGAGTGTCATGACAGCTCCTTCTGGGAAAGATGTTTTTCACTTTGCTTGCTTGTGTAACTTCCCACAGGGCAGCAGCTCAGACAAATAATTTCCTGAGTGGGAGGGATATGCCAGAGCCCTGTGGGATCTATGAGATGGCGAGGCATGTATGTTCCCTTTAGGAAGGACAGGGTATAGCGGATTATCTTCTGTGGAGATGACCCTTTGAAGTGCTGTCCTCAGCCAGATAGAAGTGCAGTGGTTCAGCACACTATAGACCAGCTGTTAATGAACAGCAGTGGTCCTCGAGAAGCAGAAACAGTACTGTGCCTTCTCAAAACAACCTCTGATGTTTGCTTTCCATGAGAGGTCATTATCTACATTCAAACTTAAAGTTATTGGCTCTATCCAAACAGAACCTATTTATTTTTAGACCAAATGCAATTCATTTTTTTTCTTTCTGAAGTTCATGAGCAGCTCTGCAAGCTGATCAGCCTGACACCAGACCCATAGCTGATGAAAGGTGAGGTTGTGCACCAACTCTCTCTGAAACAGTCTAAAAAGCTAAGGGCTAAATCCAGGAATTTCTTGAAACTGAAATTGTGAACTTGCGTTAAACCTCACAAAGAACTGCATCATATAAGTAGCCTGGTGTTCCAAATGGATCAGTGTAGCACTGGGAGCTGTGTGGCACGCATGACTGTGACCCTACTCACAGGAAATTTGACCTGATTTTGTGTGTGAATGGCTGCAATAATGTTTGTGATTTGAAATGTACGTATCCTTTGTTGAATAAACAGCTTGTTCAATAAAAACATCTGTAGCAAATCTTTGTTGTATTGTTATTTATGGCTCTTTTTTTAATCTTTTTTTTTTCTTTGAGTTGCATGTAGTTTTTTTTTTCCAGATGCTGCTCTTGGCAATTAAGAACAACACACTTAGTGTTTGCAAATGAAAATAACGTGCATGTGTATTTGCATACAGGGCGGGAAGGTCATATCTGATTATTCAAGAGGCATTTGGGTAGACGTTTTAATGCCAGGTGTGAACTCATGCGTTAAGTGCTGGCCACTTATGTTGGCGTTCCTCAAGTTGATGCAAGGTCTGAACGGGACCTGTGTTCTTTATCAAATTACCTGACTCTCACCAAGAAGAACTGGGTTGAACTTCAACAGAGGACATTTGCAGGGGAATTGAATCAGGAATTCCCCCACAGTTTCTTTTCATATTTGCACCTCATATCTGGGGATTATGTGCTGGTGATGCTCTCTAACAGCTGGAAATGCAAGGGAGGAGGCACATGGGAATGTCCTGCCTTAGTGGACAGGAGCTAGGCTGCAGAGGAAGGCAGATGGGACTTTTTATGACTATTTCAGCACATCAGTACTATATGCAGTTGAAATCAACTAAAATGCTGATGTGTGAGTTAGAGGTAATGCAAGGGGAAGAAGACAAGTGACAAATATGAACACACAGCAAATTAGTTATGTACAGTCTGCAGCATTCTCTCATTATTTCACTTGCAGACCTTCAGGAGGGATGAACAGTCTTTGAAACAATTCTGGAATGAAAGCTGCAGAAGTGTGGTTCCACATGTCATCCTTCCTGAACATCTGGAAATTTTCAGGACTGCAGTCAATATCCAAATGTCTTTTGCCTTGGACAGCCACAGTTTGTGAATCCTGTCTGAGGCCTTTTTTTGTCAGGGTATTTATAACTCTATATTTTATTTTTTATTTTTCATTGTTTATCTTATCTTATATTGTTTGTTTTTTTTCATATGCCACCTTTTACTTTTTTTTGAAGACTATACTGTTTGGCATTCAATGCAGACAGCAAAGACAGGGAAACATGTTTCAAACTGCACAGGAAAATGAAACTTTGAATCTTTGAATCAGAGTCTCGTTTTATATGATTTAAACTGAAACAACGACTTTGTTACCGCTGGGAGAAAGATGATAGTTTGGGGCAAAATACAGCAATTCAAACTCTTAGAGAGGGAAAAAGATCTCAGTGTGACGCTGACGCTGGAATCCATGTTTTACTCTGGGGACCGTGCTGTCTGACAGGTCTTTGAGAATCACAACCACTGGCATAGATTAATGATGCTCTATTTTGAGTTTCCTACAACTAACATCCACCTCACATTTGTTTCCGATATTGATAAGGCCTGAATTTCTCACTGCATTTAAAGAGAAAGAAAAGCGATTGTCTATATTGAGCGCAAAAGAAACAGGTAATTAGCTGACGGCTGACTCTGGCTACTTGCAGATTTCTCTGTCAGAGTATGGATGGAAAAACAAAAAAAACAAAAACAAAAACAATCAAGCAGTTCTCCTTGGGCATCATAAAGCCCTGCTTTATGGCCAGTTTGTGTACCATTGCAGATTAGGTTCAAAGGGAGTCACTCTTTCCGCTATGCATCTTAAATCCTGTTTTTCTTCAGCTGAGTCTGTAGATCAATTCTTCCTCCTGCGCTGAAATGCCCATGGTGCCAGGAGACATAACGAAGCTACTCTAAGGATAGAGAGGACTGACTGTCTAAAAATGCATTATTACAGGGACAATTTCACCTCACATTTAATAAAAGTCACAGACCAGAATGTTGTTTTTGTTTTTTTCAAACACAAATCACATACTTTCCATCATTCTCCTGTGGCTTTCATGAGCTGATGCAGAATGAAAGAATGATGGAAAGTAGAATTATTGTGAATGCAAACACTTTTTTTTTCTCAAATGCAAAGTTCACATTTATAGGCAAGAAAAATCAAATGAATATTTTTTTTTCCCACAATTCTCGCCAAGAGTTTGTCATCAGAAAAGACTCCCGGAATTTATCTCAAGAGAGCAGATCCGTTTGTGAATAGCTGCATGCTTCCTTTATCTGTTGAAACACAAAGTCCAGTTTCAAATGAAACCCATCTCTGACTGTCCCACAGCACAGACAGAAGCTGAATTATCCTGATCTCTTTCCCGTTAGATTCAAAATTAAAATGAAACATAACACATGCGCTTTTCATTCTCTAGAGTCAAGAACATCTGTTACAACAGATACATCAGAAGGGCTGAAATGAGGCCAGAAGACAATCTAAATACAGAGGGATTACAGGATAAAAAGACAACAAAATGGCACTTCTCCATTTTATCCACAGGATTAAATTAAACATACCAAATACGTGATTTCAGAATTAAGTACATGTAAATTTGTCTTTTATTTAAAAAAAAAAATTCTAAAAAATATATGTGCATCAACAGAAAGTCTTATCAGTTCAATATGTAACATTTGCTCTCTTACAGTAACTTTCAAAACTTCATCTATATTTACAGGGAAAACAACAGAGCTGCTTTCAGAGTTTTGGGCATCCTCAAAACTTAGCTGCTCCTCAATGTAGAAGATGAGATGGATAAAAGATTTTCCATCAGTGACATGTGACATTATTTTTCAATTACGCAATTAAGATGCTTCAAAGCCCTAGAATGAATTCATTTCTGTTTCTTTCTTTATAACAGTTTTTCTCTTGTTCCAGGATCAATGGTCATTCCAAAATGATTCCAGTGATTCATTCTATAATAGTACCTGATGGGTCTTTTGTTGCAATTTTAAGTCTGTTAATAGTATTGAATTCATAAAAGAGTGGGGGGTTGGTGGTGGTGGTGGTGGTGGGGTGGTGGTGTGTGTGTATGTGTGTGTGTGTGTGTGTGTGTGTGTGTATGTACAGGCCAGCTGACAGTCTTGCCTGGGCCGGACGAAATCATTTCAGATGATAAATAATTCCAGACATTAGCATGAAATAACTTCATTAAAAACAATAGTTAGCTTTGCTTTAGTTTAATTTGTAAAATATTTGGATGTCATTATTTTATTGTAGCTGATAATAAGCATACCAGCAGATTTCTGGGTGGATTTTAAATCTCAACAGGAATCAAGACAAGACAGTAGAACTGTGGAAAATAAATCTATGAAATGAAATCTATGATAGCCACGGTTTTCCCATTTTTCTGGCGTCCTGTGGTATGGCCTCTCTCTCCCTCGCTCTCTCCTCCCCACATGCGATCATAGAAAAAAAGTCTGTTTCACCTGCGTGCGTGTTAGTGTGCGCTTGGAAGCTCATTCTAGATTGGGGAGATTGTATTTAACTCGCGGGCATCAGGGAGCCGCTATCTGAATGTGGGAGATGTGAGATGTCTGCTAATGGACATTAACATTAGAGCTAGCCAGCTAGGCTACTACAAGGCTGATAAATGTTGTCCGGTTTCTTCTCTTTTCTTTACTTTTCTGAGTACCGGACTTGTGCAGAACGAACATTTTGACTGAACTTCTAATCAAATGACAACTCTAATTTTGATCAGTGGCCAAACCATTGTCTTTGGGGTTGGCTGGTTCTTGACCAATATTTCAGGACAATTAGGAAAAAAACAAATAAAATACTTTTATGTAACACAAATATTCCGTATTTTTTTCCACAAATAGGCCTATTTTGAAAAACTATTCTATAATTTAATGAGGACCCAGTTCTGATCCCCCCCTTATCCTGGGCCAAGGACAACAGACCCGTTTGTCTCCCTCGTAGGCAGGCCTGTATATGTATATATATATACATATACACATATAGATATATAGATATATGATCAGTTAATCACATGTCAGCAGCTCAGTGCCTACAGGAATGTGATGACCTGCTGAAGTTCAAACCAAGCATCAGAATGGGAAAGGAAGGTGAGACTAGATTCTAACTACATGGCTGAAGTGATCTTTATTACATTTTTTATTTTCCACTGACGTGACTCGTTTTGGATCTTTTTCAGGTCCGTGTGGACACAAAAAAAATTTGTCCATTCAAGATTTCTGATGAGAATTTAGTCACTTGGGCATAAAGTCCCAATTTTGATACATATTTCATATGTTGTCATAAATTCTGATAAGTGAGTGAGCGGACATTTCAGAATTCATGTGGCCTTTTGCTTGTGCACATGCATGAGCTCAGCATTGAGAGACGGGATGCATTTCACAGCGGGCGTGCGGAACTCGGCATAAGACTGGCAGCAGCACAAAAATAAATCAGGAAGAACAGAGTAAAGTGACAGTAGCTGGTGGGAAAATCACATAGCTGAAAACACTTCTCTTCTGTTTGTATTGTGTTTCAGTCAAATCTCCTGCTTCAACATGTTCTCTGAAATATGACAATTTCTGTTATTGTTAATGATGAAAGGTATCAGCCGTTCAGAGGGCTGTCGTGTACGCATGAAAGTCTGATGCAGTACACTTTACTTTGCTTTACCTATCTGACTGCGAGTGTGACACATTTATTTCAGAAACTACTGATCTACTTTTCAGAACGGCTACGCTGTTTTAAAGATGATAGAAAAAGCAAAAAATTAGTCTTTACAACCAATATATGAAAAGGATCTTCTATTAACACGGATCATATTGAACATTAACTCATATGTACTATAGCAGCAGAAGACCCCATCAAGTGCCACAGGTCAGGGAAACTGAGGTACAGTTCACAAAGGCTCACAAAGATTGGACAATAAAACACTTAAGAATGTTGGTCCTTCCAATTTCCATCTAATCATTCATTATCTATAACCGCTTCTTCCTGTTCAGAATCACAGGGGTCTGCTGGAGCCTATCCCAGTTCTCTTCAGGTATGGACAGGTCTCAGGCATTTCAATTTCAGTTACAAGTTTCAGGGACATTTTGTGACTTTTGTGTAGACAATGTTAAAGCATGTTCCACCTGTTTCTTTTTTCTTTTCTTTTTTTTATCAAGCATTGACTACTGTGTGTGTGTTGTGGGTATTTACATGGCAAACTTTAGGGCCACGTTATATCATTGTTAAAATGTCAGAGCCAAGCCAAGTATTATTGCTTAGCATGTCCAGCCTTTTATGACAGTAGCATGGCCATAGCTACCTCCAGCAGCATGACCCGCCATGTCACGAAGCTCAAATCATCTCAAACTGGTTCTTTGGACATGAAAATTAGGTCACTGTACTCTAATAGCCTCCACAGTCATCAGATCTCAATCAAAACGAGCACATTTGGGATCTGGCGGATTCACATCATGCTGACAAATAGCTGACAAATCTGCAGCAACTGTGATGCTTTTATGTCATTATGGACCAAGATCTCTTTCCAGCACCTTGTTGAGCTGCTGCCACAAATAGTTAAAGCAGTTGTAGAGGCAGAGGTTGGTGCAGCCTGGTACTAGAAATGTGTGTTTTAAAAATTTGGCCTGTGAGTGTATGCTGTTTACCTATCCGTGACTGTCAGGCTTTTAAACAACTATTTGCAGAGTCAACACAAACAGACAGTCCACCTCCCACCGCTAAGAAAGGTAGCAAAGCAAGCGTTGCCTTAGATGAAGTGTTAAATGACATTTTAATGATAACAACTATCTTTCTGAATCCAGCCAGTTTCTACGATTGTTTTGATTACTCACTCTTAGTCACCAGTAGCAGCAGCAGCAGCAACAGGAGCGCTGAAGCCTCATGTGGCACATACCACAGCAAACACTGGCACAAAGAGCCCAGTAAGACGGAGGTCTATCAATCACGTGATGTCACTGTGGTCTAAGAGGAGAGTGGGATGGCTGCCCTTCTGTTGGACCTTGTTATGTTGCGGTAGGTGACATCATCCTTTGTGGAGTCTGTCATTTAAGTGTGATAAATATCCTGTTTCCATGCATTTGTGATGGTAGCATGAAACTGTGTAGAGACAAGCTTGAGCCCTGGAGCTAAAAGCCCCCTAATAGAAGACTTGAGGTTGTTATTGTGTGGTGCACAGGGGGCCCATTGGGGAAAGTACCTGACCACAAGTCAGTTAGAGCTACAAAGCACTATAAGAATGAATGCACAGTCACACAAAAGAGCTGACATAAAAATCAGAAAAGACAGTCAACCAATAAAATTTGTGGTTTTCTCTATGAGAATTTAAGCACTTTCCATTATGGGTTTCTCCATAATTCTGCTGTAAAAGCTCTTATATTTGAGCACTGTCATCATTTTACAAGCATTTGTCAGCATGTTGTTTTCACACAAGATGAAGCTGGCGAATAATAAACGCTCAGCATGGCTGTACACATCCACTGAATCATCTGGTGCAGTGTTTTTGACCTAAAACTGTGTAACACACTCACATGCAGGCCCACGGGAACAAAGCAAGGGTTTGAGCAGGCAAAGGTTCAAGTTCTTGCATGTTTTTTTTTTTTTTTTTTTTGTTGTTGTTTTTTTTTCTTTAAAGTCTTGTTATCTCCTCATGTTTCAAAGTGAGGCATCCATCAGCACTGACACAGAGGACTCATGTCAGCAACAGCCGTGAAGACAGCTGCAACTCTGCAACGATCAATGTGAGACACTTGTCAAAGGAGCCTATTGAGAGCATGACGGAGCAATCTGCCGTGGAGGTATTCAACCTCTGTTGTGTGATGCCAAATAGGAGCGAGCCGGTAAAAAAGAAAAAGTGATGAGTCACCGAACTTCCCAAAATCCCCCTCCCTCCCCCTTCCTGCTTTACTGGAAGTGGAATGTTATTTTTTTTTCCCTCCAGTTTCAGACGTTCATCTTCTTGACAAGCTGCAGGGTCAGGGCCTGGGTTAATGTTTGTCTGTGAATTGTTTCATCCCCCTCTGTAGGGGCCAATCTGGTGAACGGGTCTAATTATGCGAGGCGGACAGTTGAAAGTTTGTAAGCAGTGCGGGGGCAGGGTGTGAATTGATGGAGAATTTGCTTGTGAAACAGATCAGCCTTTGTTCTGCGCCATAACTAAGCCTGTTACACCAGTAATTTACACCGGTAAGGCTGGGATCTGCCAACTGCGCTCTTAATCTAAAAGGCATTAGAGGATCAATTGAAATGAGCCTCTTGGTTTTACTTTTCTTAAAGAGATTTTAATAGACCAAACTGTTTGAAACCACTTTAGTGATTTCATAAGCTGCTTTGTTTGGCATCTGTGCTATTTAAAGTTCTAACCAACAACACCTGGCACATAAATATCCCAGATTTTTTAGAT
>JBAMYA010055881.1:0-29947 GCA_037176975.1 Arrhamphus sclerolepis | reverse complement strand
AATTTTAAAGAAGTATATATTGTTAACTTATGAGGAAAAAGTACTATATTTTATATACACATGTATATGTGTTTGTGTACTGCATATATGCACATTTTTTTCTGCTTTTAAGACTTTGTATTTACTTAGTACAGTGAGACTTAGTATATTTAGTCAGTCAGGTTATACTATCCTGTTTGTTTGTTTGTTGTCCCTGTGATGGACTGGTGACCTGTGCTTCAATGAGCAGATGTAGTGGACGGATGGACGGACGGACGGATGGCTATACTGGGACATCATATGAAACATGGCAGTACTTTGAACTTTAACGTTCTATGACATAATGATTGGTTCGAGATCTTACTACAAAGCTAACAACATAAAAATGTTTCTACAGTATGCATATTTCACTTTATCAGCTCTTATACTAATATATGTTCTGGTTGTAATTCAAGCAGTATTAGAAAAAGCAGAACTTTGTTATGCATCTGTGATTTTGTGAGTTTGTAAGAAGGATTTTTGAGTTGACTGACGGGTCTTAAGCCTGATACATGCTCCATGAGAACAGAGAGGTTTGTTCCTGTGAGGACAAGAACAAAGTTCAATCTGACCAGAACATTTCATACTTCACAAGAAACTCCCAGAAACACCACAACTATAACACTTTTCACATTTTTATTTATGTTATTTCTTTTTGGATAGACAGGAGGAAGCTTTACATTTAAACCCTGTACTGGGGTGGTTCATTTTCAGTCTGGAAGCAGTGTGGTGCGGACCTCCAGCAAAGGCTGCTGGGAGACTGACCTCCTGGGAGGGCTTCGGGACGGGACGGGGCTCATGGCAGCACCCGCTGCTCCTGGAGGACAGTAGAGCGATACGTGCTTTCACGTTAGAGTCTCCAATAACACCAGAGAAAGTTGTCTAAATTTCTCTGCTGGTCACTTTTGACATAAAAAGCTGCCAGATTTGTGGAGAAAGTCACCACTCTCACTTCTACGATTCGTATTAACCACGCCCCCTCCATATTTCTAACCAATCACACAGCATTTGTCAGACACCACGCGAGAAAAAAGTTCTGCTCAGATGATGTGTCGAACTTCCAAACCAGGGCTGCGAGAACAAAATGACGTGATTTTGGTTTTAGTTTAGTCGACGGACCAAACACTTTCCCATCTCCGTCACTTGTCCTGCTGCTTATCTTCTCCTGGGGGTTCTTTGTTTCCAAATTGTGGGGTTGGTGCTTCAACAATAAGAACAAATTTCTCTGTTCTCATGGAGTATGTATTAGCCTTTAGACAATGCAAATATAAAAGCTTGTTTGTTTGTTTGTTTGTTTGTTTGTAAGCCAGTTGGTTTGTTCATTATCTTGGTTTTAATGTTCATAATTTTTATCAAGTTTATGTCAAGTGTTCAGTTGTGTTTTAATTCTTGGAAAGTTGTGTATTTAGTTGCCAAAAGGGGGAAAAAAATAAAGAAAAATCAGCTGGTAACATCGACAACAAAACAAGTGTTTACTGGTGGTGATAAAACAGCAAATTCAGATAAAAGCTCAAAGAACCTTCCACACATGTCCTAACTTTTAAACCATACAGAACACAACATCACTTTTCATTCAAACTGCAATTTAAACTTTAAAACACAGAAATATGTCACTTCTGCTTTGTGTCAGAGAAGGTGCTGCACTGCAGCTTCCAGTGAGATGACTCAGAAATCACAACAGGAAATTACAATTACTGATAATCAGCAAGGCAGGAACATTGCCCCCCCTCCCCCAACTCCTCACTCTGTCAGTGTGTGTCAGCTGGTAGCTGCTTTTTCCACGAGTTTTCTCACTTTTCACATATATACATACATATTTATATGTATATATATGTATGTATGTATGTATGTAAACTCTAAACTATAGACCAGTGAGGGTGCTGTGAGTTCCCTCACATGTGTTTTTTTGTATTTGGCATATTTGTGAGGTCCAGTTGTGGTGCAAATACTTTCGTACCAAACTTTAGAAAAGAGTCACAATAACTATAACTAATTTAATCTTTCTGTGCCAAGCCTGTTATACCTGTTATATGCTGATGCAAGTTTACATTCCTATAGCCTGCAGTGAATTTGAGGGCTTCTTGTGTGAATCAAATCTGAGTGTGAATGTAAATGCAGAACAGAGTTTTAAACAGTTTTAAATACAGATCTATATTCATATTCATGGTTTATGCATTTAAAAGTAGTTTGCTTGCCCATGCAGAGAAAATGCCTATGAATTTATTTATTTAATAACTAGAGCCTGTTCTGTGTCAGCCTTTCTCTGATACAGTGTTGGAAGTTTTTGAATATTTCTTTCAATATAAAGAGAAAAAAACTTTGTTTCTTATTGTCTGTCAGAAAACTGATCAATATAATAATATAATAATAAAATATAACATTTATACAATCCATCTTTCCACCCTTCCATTCATACAAAGTTAATATTTTATTTTCTGGTGGGAAATGTTGAAATACAACCTCAAACAAGAAAATATAGAAAGAAAAAAAAGAGTTTTCTTTGACTTGTATTTCAGTCAGTTTCATGTAATGTTTTGTTACATTTGTTAATATACAGTCATGGTGCCACATAACCCTCTGGGGAGCCCTGCACCTCACAAATCCTGGATGCAGCACTGGCAGCTGCTTCCCACTGAGACCTGAGGTTGGAGCAAAACCACCAATAAACACTGATGTTGAATTCAGTAAATTAAAAGTAATTTTTCAGCATCAGCAGCACTCTGCTGCAGACAACCACGTTGTTTCTGTTATCTGAGGACAGCGAAGAGTCCTGCAGAGGTCAGAGCTCCAACAGCAGCCTTGAAAGGAAGGTCATTTTATTTGTATATGAATTTCCTTTTCTAGAGACAAAGGTAACTTTCAAAAAATGAATCATTCAAAGCATTTTTTTTACAGATTATTCCAGTTTAGCCACCTGTGCTGGTCCTGAAACCACTAGTACTGTTCAGTGAGTTGCAGGTGTTTAAATCGCTTCATTGGAGCGTCATAAACCTCTGCAGGTGCTCGTTACGGACCTCTGACACTGGAAGGCCTTGGATCAGTCGATCCTGTTGTTCAGGGGACAATAAGCAGACATTATTTTGGTCTTACAGAGCAGGGTGCTCTTGCATCAAAGTATAACCACAGCGGCTTCATGATCCTCTATAACGGCCGAATCGCTGCGTGGGTGTTTGTCAGCATACATCCAACCAGCCCACTGACACCTTAAACACAATCTGAAGCTTGAATATGCAAAGTGCTATTGACTAAGATGAATGTGTTAGATTTCTAATTTATTCTCATGCTTAAAACATGTTTTAGAGGTATGAGCATATTGTGAAAATTACTGTCCATTTAAAGCATTAAAACTGTTAAGTGTGAGAATAACAGATAATTTTTATATGCACTCATTTACATAAGCTTTTTTTTAGAAACAAAAATGTGATATTTGTCACCCTTAACACTAATGTTGTTAATATTTACCCTCATTGAGGCCCCTTCAGTCAAATCATGTGTGAAATAAGAATATTTCAGAAACATACCTGCTGGTCTGAGTTTGAACTAAATGATGGACTGTGGTAAAGCTCTCCTGATGAGCACACGTACCAAAACAGAACTAGAAGCCAAGAACCACATGATTTCAGTTTGGATTTAGTGTAAAATTTTGCTTCTTTGGGATTAACGTTGAGCTAAATCACGTTTACACTTCTGAGTGATTGATGTATAGAGATTTCTGTCCTTTTCTTATTGAGCTTTCGGTGACCTTAGTTCTCCTCTCCAGCTGTAGCAACACTTCATTTTCAAACTTAAGTATTAAGGAGGGTTGATAAGTACATTTTACACAAAGAACCACTCTCTTTGTGAGCTCTCCACTTGCTGGGTGGTTGTGTGGGTCGGGTGCAGTACGGAGAGCAGCTGAAGCCAGCCAATCACGACCAGCTGATGAGTTGGATCAGATGGAAATGATCAGACAGACCCAGCCGGCCCTCGTGTACAGTGAGGGTTTTCTGGGACTGTCTGGCAGAAGAGCCCACCAGAAAGATCTCATCTCCCACCTCAGGCAGAGCTTCAGTCGCATCTTGAGGGATGTGGGGAACAAGGAGTCTGAATGAGCCAGTTCCTCACCAGAGCTGCTGATTCCTGCTGTGACAGCAATACCCAAACCTGGTGGTGTACACCCTGGATGAGGGAGGGCTTGGACTGAAGGACTGAAGACAGAGTCCAACAAGACTTTATTTGCTTGTTGGACAGATACTAGCAGGCCAAACAGGCCAAGCGGGACCACAGCTGCAGCGATAATGAGGACAAAACACAGAGAGGCTGCATAGAGCAGCTTTCAGGCAGCTCCAAGAGGACAGTGTCAAACCTCAGGTGCCTCAGGCAGGAAAACAATGATTCACACACATTGTGTGTGTAGGAGGGGTGCTGTTGACCAGTCTGTAGCCTCAAAACACCCTCACAGGGAAGCTCAAGAAACTCTGCGGGGGAGTTTTGAGGCTACAGGGCAATACCATCCCCACCAGAAGAGTGAGGTGCTTCCCTGTAATAAACCCTGGATCACCAATGACCTGAAAGAGCTTCTCAACAAGAAAAACAAGAGTCTGTATGGAGGGAGACGGGGAATTATTGAGGTGAGTACAACTGAAAATCAAGATCAGAGACAACAAGGAGGTGTGAGGAGAAAGCTGGAGAACAAGCTCCAGCAGAGGAACGTAGAGATGTTTGGTCAGGGATGAAGATCACAGGCTCCAAGTAGAAGGACGATCAGATCAGATGAGTGGACGTCTGGAGAGAGCCAAAGAACTGAACACATTCTTCAACAGGTTCAGTTCAGAGACAAGATCTGCATCCTCCTCTCCTCCTCCAACCAAACAGACCCCCACCCCCCCTGACCCACACCTTCTCTGCCACATCTCAGCTGACTCATCTTCCACCTCAGTCATGGATCTGCTTCATTATTGTCTCCAACTACACCCCCCCCCCACCTGAAAACCTGTGCTGCCCAGCTATGTGGGATTCTACAGCACCTCCTCCAGCTCAGCGTGAGCAAGGAGAAGGTTCTGGTGCTGTGAAAGACATCCTGATTTACTCCTGTACCCAAAACATCTCATCCATCTGTTGCCCCAACATCATGGAAGCCTTTTATTGGCCTGCCTGAATAAGCAACAAGCACCTTCCAGGACCTGCTGCAGTCTGCTTATCGTTGTGGGGTTGGAGTTGAAGATGCCGTTATACACCAACAAACTCACAGCCATCTGGACAAAGCAGGCAGCACTGTGAGGATCATGTTCTTCAGTTTCTCCAGAGATTTCACATCATCCACCCCACTCCAGAAGACACAGGTAGATGCCTCCACAGTCACCTGGATGACTGACTGACTGACAAACAAACCACAGTTTGTGAATGTGAATGGTTGAATGTCTGAGCAGGTGGTCAGCTGATTGTACAAAGGATGCTTCTTAATAAAATGAAAAACATCATGGACGACCCTGAACATCCTCGACACAACACAGTGATTCAGCAACAGAGGTCCTTCAGTCTGAGGATTCCTCAGACCTGCACCACAGACCTCTACAGGAGATCCTGTATTTTTGAATTGAACTGAAGTCATTAGATGGCGGAAGGAATGTTGTGACGATCTTCTCAATCCCATTAACGCTTTCATGGGGAAAGGTCAGTCAAGGGCCATACAGTCCCTATACAAACAGAACAAGAGCTTGGTCTTCGTTGATGATAGTAGGTCAGATTAGCTCCAGGTGGGAGGTGGACTCCATCAGAGCTGCACTTTGTCACCGATCCTGTTTATACCTTCTATAGACAGAATTTCTAAGCACAGCCAGGAGACAGAGGGGTCCGGTTAGGGGGTTTCAGGACTTCATCTCTGCTTTTTTCTAAATGATGTGTGGTTGGAAACTATGAACTTAGGTAGGTTCTTCCTCTTTGAGAGAGAACCAAACTGAAAGGAACAAGTTTGCAACTATTTTGAACTAGAGCAAATGGAGCGAGTGAAAGCATCCATCATTAGAGACCAACAGCCAAAGTTTAAGTACTGCTGCCAAGGTACTGCTTCAAGTCCAGCTGAAAATCTGAACGTGTTCTTCCTCTGTGCCTTTTGTTGAAGATGGATGGAGACTTGTACCCATACATTTCACATCAACAGGCAAATGTAAGGGTGGATGGGAAAGGAGTGAAAGAGTAAGTTATGGCTTTGTTTTTCTTTGCAGACAGACCAAACTGCTTCCTCCCATCCTCCAAAGTTCATAGGTCAAGCTTAACTTAATGGCTACCCACTTAGCAATGAGCCAGTCTTCCCTGCAGTCTCAGAAGACGTCTGACCAGTCAGGGGTTCTGAACAACAGACACCTGAGAGTGCTGAGTTTTCCTTTTCACAAAGCGATGTTACTTGACCCCGAGCAGGAGGGTTCAGTTGAGCTGGTTTTAGGAACCAAAGTAATTCATACTCAAGAGTCAGTTACTATGGTAACCGACTCTGTGAACAAAACCTGTTTGGGAGCAGGTTTACTTCAGCGCACCAGTTACTTCCTGTCTCCTCCCCTTCATGAAGCTGAAACAAGTTCAGTTTCATCAGACAATCGATCATGTAACGATCATTTTGGAGACGTCTGAACGATGATGTCACATTTGCATCAGTAAAGAGAGTTGAGGATTCAAATAGTTTAATGCAGTCGAACCAGCCATGACACCCTGATGATCTGTTTTAAGAATGTTAGTTTCGTTGAACCTCCTTTCTGGAGTGTCTGCTACTGGGAGGTCATCATGGTTTGTGGTGGATCCTGCAACTGCTTCCAACAGAAGCGATCAGGTCCCATCAGATTCCTTTCTGTGGAGTTTAAAGACCACATGAACGCCTCAGATTCTTTGTTGTGTTCTTTGAGTGCTTCCTAAAAAGAATTATTGAGTCATTCTGCTGACCTGTAGACCTTGTAGGGAAAGATGTCGCCGTGTCCAGGGTGTAATAGTTTGGGTGCAAACAGATTTTGGTTGATGCCAAGTCCTAAAATATGTGAATCCCAGAAAGCAGGTTTTCAGTAGAACACTGAACTGTAATAAGATGAGTTCTGTTTACTTACATTACCTGTCAGCGGTCTTCATGTTATGTCTGGCTGGGGAACATTTTACTTGACAAGTATGAAATTCAGGACACAAAGACAAACTGCATACTTGTTATTGAGAAACAGCTTTACAAACAAAACAAAAAACCCAAACAAAGATGGTGGATCTGGCCTTAGTGTATCCTGACTGACAGCAGAGAGCTATCTGGGAATGACTGGAATGAAGAGCAGGGAAGAACTTCACAGGTCTGAGAAGACGAGGCCCAGCTGCTTCAGGATGCCACACCCACGAGGACACGGAGACGCTAATACCGGGTAAGACAGGAAGACAGACGGCCACACAAGGAGGGAAGAAAGAGAGGAAGGATGCAGTGGAGACAGTGAATCCAGATGCTGCAATGTAGGATCCTTAATCCTAAATTAGAAAAAGTTGGAACCAACTGGAAAATCCAAATTCACTGATTGATGACTTCTTCCTTCTTTGCAGACAGTTTGAATCCAAGATATTTTTGTTGTCATGTCATAACTTGTACATGATTTAAAAGTATATATCAAACACTGAAACTGTATATGTCGCTGGTGTACGTTTACGGGACCCAGATTTAAAAAAGTATACTGCAAAAACTGATTTCTAAGAAAGTAAAAAATACTTGATTCGAGAAAAATGGTCTTATTTTTAAAAGCATACATTTCATTTTAAGAATTCTAGCTAAGCATTTTCTTCCCCATTGACAGATTTTTGTTTTTGCTTAATATATGACATTTTGACTAGATTTAAGAATACTGTAACTCTACATTCCTAAATGTATTTTTAGCCACACTTTCACAAGCTACAATGAGAAGAATTTACAAACCCACTTCCAGAAAAGTTGAGACGCTGCGTAAAACATGACCAACAACAGTATGCAGTGACTTGCAAACCCATATTTTACATTTTTTTCCTTTTTCAGGAAATGAGAGTCAAGTGTTGAAAAAGGTCATAATACGTCTCCTTTAAAGATTAGACCATTAGACCAACAAGACAGTGTCTTTTCCACAGAGCAAACAAACAGCTCGTTAAAAAGTTAAAGCTATCGTTTAGAAGTCAAGAGGATTTGACTTGTCTGCTGTCGCTTTTAAGGTCAGTCCCTCTTCCTTCTGCAAGAACCGGTGCCACAACTCTGGGTTTGATTTCAGCTGTGACATCAGCACAGGTTAACATGTAAACAGCTGTGACTCATATGGGTGGAATCTCATGAACAGGCATGTCGTGGCAGGAGTATCCACAGTAACAGGCATGCCAGTAGTGACTGCAAACATTCTACCTCTGAAACTGAACGGAGGATTACATTACACCACATTACACCACATTATATTACATTACACCACATTACACCACATTACACTACATTACATTACATTTAGTAGACGCTTTTATCCAAAGAAAGCTACAGAGTAATTCAGTTGGCATTCTGTGTGCAGCAACCCTACACACACAAGCACTTTTAATACCTTTATTTAAGTTGTTTTCCTCACAGATTTTGTCCAAAAAAAGATTATTCTTTATGAAATATAAGCTTTAATTGTAATATGAAAATATAATAGGGGACAAGGGCAGGAGGAGTGGTGTTTCGGGTTGCATTGTTGAATAATGAAAACACATTGAATTTTAGTGGTGACGACCTTTTCCCCTGAGCCGCCTGCTGAGGCTTCAGACTGGTTTGGGTGTGGGCTGTGTAAAACAACACCTAAGGCCATCTTAGTCCTGGTGGGAAACACAATAGGTGGACTACTCTCATGCAAATGCACAAATCCCTCCTTTGGCTTGTGTCCTGCTCTTACTCTTACCTTCAACATAAAAATTTCTGTCCTACATTTCTGAAAGGTTCCAGGCAGAAGTTGTGATCAGACTGCATTTATGCGAATTTTGAATTTGTTCTCAGTTTAAATAAATTGGACTGTAATTGGAATGAACTGGACTGTATGGGGCTCGTTTGCTTTGTTTTGAGAAGATTTTTGATGTGAATTAGGTTTGGTTCCTCTCTGAAACGCTGTTTGCATGTCACAGATCAGCCAACACACTGCTGACTGCGCCTGTTTGCTCAGAATACAGACAAGTATGCCGCAGGACACACCTATTCACGCAGGTGCACCCACTCCTACACCCTTCCATCTGAGAGTAGGTTTGGGTAAAATTCCACATTGATTCGGCACGTGCACACAGATACACACTGCTTTTGCTGCAAGACCAAAGAAATGTTAAATGGACTACAGTTCATGACAATGTGTTTCAAAAATAAAAACATAGTATTTGGAGATACACTGTTTGTCTTACTCAAGGGAACATTTCAGAGTTTGTCTTCTGCAAGTCCATACCTGCTTGTTTGGGAATGTCTGTCATAGGAACGTGTGTCCTTATCTGACTTGATGCTGATGAGCTTATCTGAATTTTGGAAAGGACTACATTGATTGTAGTTTATCTAATTTGCTGCAGATGCCAACAACTTCGTCTCCTCCAGTGTTTTCAGTTCATTTGTGAAAGAAGAGATTTCCATGCAGCTTCTAGGCTGCTCAGCTGCATCGTGCCTCTACATTTTCACATCATATTATCCACCAATCCGGTGAGTTCGTGTTCACCTGGCTGGTGTGTGGGAGGAGTCCTCTCTGAGGTGACCAGGAGCATTTCTTCCTCCAACCTGCCAGCGCGCAGGTGAGTGTTGAGTGCTCACTTACCTGAATTTACCTTCCGCCATCCGATCTTCGCCTGAAGAGAGAAAAAAGGTAAATGTGTATTTCTTTACCGTCCTCGTCTCTAAAATCACTCTAAAAGCTGCATATGTGAACTTGTCTTTCAGTAGATTAATCTACCCCCACCCCACACACGCGCGCGCGCACTTCCACTCTCAGTCTCACTGTCTTCACTGCGCTTTGGTTTGAAAGTCCTTATGCAGCACATTTGGCTTCGATGATAACTGCATCACTAAGCTGTTTTTATTTATTTTTATTAGTCTTAATTTTAAGGGAGGAGGTTCTCCCGTTTGTTTAATTAGGCTTCACCAAGAGGGAGATGCTCATTAGTTTGTCCATTTAAGTCTTACCCGTTGACTGATTTAGTTTCTTAATGTGTTTGAATCACCTATGGGATAAACCTCATCATCATCATTATCTTTGTTATCATTATTATTATTTGCTACGAACGGTGCAAAAGGTCTCCGGATGAAGCTTCGGGATGTAATCATCACACCAGAGCAGATAGTTGTGCAGATGGATTGAAGAGAAGCCATCACTCATGAAAACATTTGATTCTATCGTTTTGTTGATGCTTAAAAACAACAACAAAAATAAACATCTGAAGTGCAAATGAATTCGATGAGAGTTGATGATGTGAGTGATGTTAGTGATATTTGATGGGCTGCTGCTGGGAGGTGACACTTCTTTGCAGCGTTGCTACAGTCGCTCGTGCGCTTATCAAGAAGACTCCAACGCGAGTGGGCGGCACCAGCTGGCGTAGTGATGCTCCAGATGGAGGACAATGCTGCGTTCAAGTCGCCTTAGATATAACACTTACACCGAAGTGGGAGCTGTGGTTATGCTCTTATTTTATTTTTCTTTATTTTTTTACATGTTACAGTCATTTGCAGTGAAGAATATTGCAGCTGACCTGAGAACAGTTCCAGTTTTTCTGTTACTCTGCTTCCCAGAAATGGCATATTCTCTTTTACAGCAACGAATAAAACGAGAGAGCCTATACTGGCAAAACAAGAAGTAATTTTGATATTCACAATTTAGCTTTGTATTAAAAGTTTAATACAGTTAAATGCAATTCAGTTTATTCGTATGGCACTATATGCACTGCAAAAGTCATTTGCTGGAATCACGTCCTTATGTAAAATGGTCAGAAAATAGATGCTGGTCAGCTTTGACTATTTGTGTCACATGTTTTTCAATATGCATATAACTCATTAGGAAGTTGCACAACAGCATTTCAATATTAAACATGTACTACTCTAATGACTACGTGAAGGAACGCTGGGAAAAAAAACAACATCTGACCACTGAAATAACAGGATGAATGCCTGGATGACAATGACAGTCATCCACTACTAACTCTGTCTTGGAGAGACTTTTGGTGGAAAAACTTAATACACTTTTTTTTTTTTTTTTTTGCCCCTAAACAAAAAGCTAAACATGCTGATGCTCAGTTACTGTGGAGGGAATGTGGAAACCACGCCTATGGGTTTCGTTGTGTCCCTTTATTCAGAGCTCTGCAAGAATGTGGCAATAACTGTAGGATAGATACTGCATTTACGTCACTATACCTGGGGTATTTCCCTGAGGGAACAGGTAAAGATGATGAGTCTTTCCTAAAGTTTCTGTTGGTGGGGTTAGAAAGTACTGGCTTCAAATATGAAAACATTTACTGGTATTGTTAACAATATATACCAGCTTGAGCAGATGACTTATTCTTTACGACTGCAAAAAGAACTATAGGGGAGAAAAGGTGGGGAAATGGTCCATTTACAAAAGACAGTTTCTACATGACAAAATAACTTGTTAATCAGTTGTCTTCTCATGACTCTATCTTCATTGCTTATGACTTCACGTTTCGCTCCTTTTTTTCCTCTCCTTTTTATACACACACACACGCATATATCCTTTTACAAATAAGTTATATAAAAAAGTTTCATTCAATGCAACTCAGTTTATTTATATAGTACTATATTCACTGTAAAATTCATTTAAAGGAATTGTATACATAAAATAAACAGATTTAGTGCAGTTCAGCCCAATTCAATGAAATTGTCATCCAGCCATTCCTGCTTCAGTACCATCTAGGGCCATGGAGTCTACTGGAACCCAGCTGTCCACCACAGCCACTTATAATTCAATTATTTCAAATTAATTTAACCTTGAGTGATATATGTTGTTTCAGCATCAAAAGTACAGAGCGTTTACCATCATCACATTAAAGGATGGGCAGTGCCAAGTAAACTGACTCAGCTTTTCAGGGAAATCTTGAACGCTCCTTATTCCATTATCACTTATATCTTATTCTGTGTTGTTGTGTTTTTTTTTTTCTTCAAAGTTTAACAAACTTTCCTTTTAAACTTCGTGATTTTTAGTTGCACACAAACAGAAGAAGATATGTGGCAATCTCACAACAAGATGCAACATGGAAAATGAATTTGATCATTTAAAGGAGCGCGTGATTAACGCACATCCCGATCTGAATGCCACCTGAAAAGAAAATGCCGTAACCTGCTGGATCATTGATTCACGCACCGAGCTCAATGGGGATAAAACGTTGGCTGGTAAACTCACCACTTTTCCTTGTTTTTTGGGGTGGAATTGAATGCAACATATTTCTAGACCATTTCAGCACGATTTTCGTGCACATTCCAAGCGTGTGATCGTTATGATGCGCGAGTGGTTTATGTCCTTTTGACAGAGCGTCCTCACACTCGGGGGAGAGCTCTATTTTTAGTCAATATTTTAAATTTGAGCCTGGAGTAGTCCATGCAGATATTAGAGGTAGTAGTTCCAAATATCTTTTTTTTTCTTTTCTTTTTTTAAGCGTGCTGTTTTAGATAGTTTCTTTTGCTTGAATTCTTTGCTTTTGGACCATCTGGACAGTAGACAGCTTGCTAGTGGTCCATCAGCTCTGTGGAACATGGGCAGCCCTCTGTGCAGCGTTTCCACGCAACAGCGCGGGCAGCTGTAGGAGCTGATGTTGGGGGGAGCGGCGGCGCGCGCCCTCACAAACGCGATGGAGCGACAGGATGAGCCGGTCCGGACCTTTACCGACCGGGAGAGCGAGGAGGGTCTCGGTAAGAGGTTCTCTCCACATTCTGTGAGAAATGTAGGAATGTCGTGAAAACGGTGGTGCGGCGTTGACAGAAAGTAAAGCTGTTTCCCCGCTGGAAATCAAATAAAACCATTATTTGGGTGTTTGGAGCTGTAGGTGAGAGCCACGCGCACAAAATGGAACAGTTTGATGGCTGACAGGTGGCGGGTCTAATTGAAACGCGCTCAGTTCCTCCAGTTAAGCCATGGAAGTGAAGGTGCGCTAAAGGCACCATGATAATGATTTCTAGGTAAGCATATAAAAGTAGAATTTTACTTGGCTCTCTAAATTTACCTGCATACGAGTTGAAATCTATAGCTTGAAGTTGAACTCAGTGAAGATTGGCAGTGGAATTTGGTGTTTAAATAATATAGAATTGTAGAAATATATGAATAAGTGGAAAAGCCTGAAGTCTTGTCACTATTTTCAAGTCAAGACCTTTTAAGGTTTTAAATTAAAAAAGGCTTAATTTAAGAAAATACTTGCTTTTATTTTTGAAAATTCGTCAGCTTACATTTTCTGTTCAACTAATTTGGATTTTCCTGAACTTAATATTGATTTGCTGAAGAACTAGAAGTCAAATATGAAAGGCTGAATAGAAAGAACTGACATCTGATGTTTGTGCTTAAACGGATTTGTTTAAATGTTTTTGTATATATACAAATATTTAAAAAAATCTGAAAGGCCTTAAATGTTTTTTTATTTTGAAAATACAGTGTAGGACATCTTCCTGTCAGACTTGAATTTAGCTCTCCTCTCTCTTTTATCCCTTCATCATTATGAGTTCTGATCAGACATGATGAGTTGAGCAGAAATGTGAAAACATTTCATCTGACTTCTGCATTTTTAATACTTTTAATTGTTTCCTCAAGTTACTGTAGACGCTTCCTGTAAGCGCTAGCGCACATGAGGCCTTCATTCTGTTGATTAAATGCTGACTGAGTGAAAGAAGATGAAATGAGAAACATTTTTCAAAAGCTTTTCTTTCCTATCCCTTTGGAGTCATGTGACCTCCACTCTGGCTGGCTTTAACAGTTTGTGACTGAAATCCATCCCACACTTGATAACAAGTAGAAACACTCATAAAACTTGAAAATTTGATATATTTTGAAAACGACAGAAGATTTTACTCATATGGTAAAAGCCCAATCCCTTCTACACTCAAATAACAAAGTTTTGGGGGGATTTGAACGGGTGGGAGCTGAAAGCAGAGCAAAGGACTTTTGTTCACGTCAAAATATCCATCTAGTTGAAGGGAAGCTTTTGGAAAGTGTAGCTGCAGCGATCATCTCACAGGGCTGCAGCAGACATCAGTCGAGGCAACTAAGATGCTTAGAAAAATGAGAGACCAAGCAAAAGGAAATATCAGGCTCGGTTGTAAGTTAAGCAGCTCGACCTCCACTGCTTATCCTTGAACTCAGTGCTATAAATAGGAAAAGTTCTTCTGTGCAATCTGAAAATGAAGCTATAAGTATTAAAAGTATAAAGATTTGAAATAACGGAAGTCACACCAAAAGTCTCCAGAACGTTTTTTTTTTTTTTTTTAATTTGAATGATTTGAAATGGCACAAAGTATGCAGAAGCAGTTTCTAATCAAAACATGTGTGGAGGATTAATAAAGCGCTAACTCTGTCTGTGGTGTGTGTGACTTCCATTCCTTGATGCTAATGCTAGTGGTTTGTGTATATGCTGGAGCTGATAGTTGAATACACCATTTACAGTTCACATAGGCCTCAGGTCACACAGCTACCTGCTGTGATCACAACCAGTAAGATTTATTTATTTATTTATTTATAATATGTCCCAGCTGTTTGAAGACCTGGTATTTTGTTCCTTATTGGATGACTTTCGCTTGTTCATGGAATTTTTCAGCAGGCAGTGCAATTCCTGGCATTAATGTGTGTTCCCAGAACTATTTGTCAAGGCGACATTCAAATTACCTTTCCAGCCTTTCACACTGAGCTGTCATGTCTGCTCTGGATTTAATGTTCACCCATTAAAACCTGCCGCACTGAAACAGATGAAGAAACTCTAAATGATGCTTGTTCTAGCATGGGGGTGTCGGGTGGTTCCTGTCTGTGCTGCGTGCCAAGACATGTCACAGATAATATCGAGTCTTAGGCCAGTCTTTTAGGTGAAAACACCCCCACCCCTTCACCCCTGCTATGCAACAAGGGCACAAACGTGGTAGTAAATGCACGGAGGTGGTTACGAAGAGTCTTATTTACAGTACAGGATCAAACCTGCCATGCTTGACATGCACCGCCATCTTTGTTTCAGGTATTTCGGCACGCTTAGACCAAGCGGTTTTCTTTGCCATATTTACTACAAATATCACCTGTCTGAGTCTGTTTCTCCCCAGACGAGGTCACGGAAAGGCTGTGGTGATGGTTAAAGATAAATGAGTATTCACAGTTTGCCTAAGACGTCATGCGATATCGTTACAGTTTTTGCAGTTGCGCAGTTTGTAAAATGATATCAATTCAATGGAACTATGAAAGCATGAAAGTGCAGTTATTAAGATAACACTCATGCTCTGGTTTGTTGTTTTCTGTTATTTCCTCTGCTTATAGTCTCTCTTTCATCCTCCACTACTGTGGATCTGTAAACACTAACCAGTGTTAGAGGGCACACAGAAAAATGG
The DNA here is from genome assembly GCA_037176975.1 of Arrhamphus sclerolepis. Classification (NCBI taxonomy): domain Eukaryota; kingdom Metazoa; phylum Chordata; class Actinopteri; order Beloniformes; family Hemiramphidae; genus Arrhamphus; species Arrhamphus sclerolepis. The sequence goes on along the minus strand of JBAMYA010055881.1, from coordinate 14,409 downwards.
TGATTTCTAATTAAGCTCTGAATATTTTGTTGTGCTGTGTGTGAGCAGCACGTTAGATGTTTTACAGAGAACGTCAGCGAGGACAGACTGAGATGGTTTGGACATGTAGAGGAGGGACAGAGAACATATCTGTAGAAGGATGATAAGGTTGGAACTGTCAGGCAGGAGGCCTGGAGGAAGACCAGAGAGGAGGTTTCTGGATGTCACGGCATGAAGTTAGTGCATGTGAGAGAAAAGGACGCAGGGGATAGAGTTAGACGGAGGCAGATGATTCACTGTGACGACCCATGAAAGGAACAGTGGAGAGGAAACGAGGATTGTTGTCAGTCTGGGCAGAGGGAAACTGACAGTTGAAAAAGCGTCTGTTCTAGGCTGCTGTAGCGGTTAAGCAGGAGGCTCATGCACAGAAGCCCAGTCCTCCTGCAGCGGACGTGAGTTCAACTCCCAGCGTCCTCCCTGTTCTGTCTCTCAGCTGTCAATGAAGGCCACGAGTGCCAAAAAAACAGAAAAGCATTTATTCATGTGCTCTCCGTTCAGGGTGAGCTGCATGGTTGTTTAACCCCAGGTTCCTTTCCTGACACAAACCGGGAGGTGAACCCAGACCTCCCTGCTTGTAGGTGAGAGCTCTACCAGTAAGCCTCTGGGAAGGCTTCTGAGTCAAACTGGCTGTAAAAAAGTGCAAAATCCCAGTGAAGTGAAGCTGCAATTATCTTTGTGTTGGAAATCAACATGATTTCTGAGCTTTCATTAGGAGATAAAGCTTAATGCTGCTTGTCAGCACCAGTAATGAAGATGTCTAATCAGACTGGCGGGGGAGAAAAAAAAAAAAATCCCATAACCGGTTGGGTTGGGTGTCTGAGCACATTATTTGCAAAGCATTTCTTAACCAAATTCATTTATTCTTCTTCAGCAGGCACCAAGCTTGTTGTCACTTTCACTTGCATCCATAAATAACATGAAGCATGTCCTGTTAGAAATGTGAAAGCTCTGATGGTTCGTTATCTATGGGAGCAGCTTAAACTGGAATGAGCCCAGTATTCAGGCTACGTGTACCACAGCAGGTGGTCTCAGGTGGCAAAGGGTAGAGTGCCCTCTTGAGGTTGGAAGTGAGGTTCTTCCTCAAGTGGAGGAGTTGTTGTTGACAAGTGAGGGGGAAATGGAGTGGGACATGAACAGGCTGGTCAGTGCAGACTCTGTACTGGTCTGTTGTGAAGAGAGACCTGAGCCAAAAGGCAAGACTCCATCTTTGTTCCCACCCTCACCTGTGGTCATGAACTGACTCTGGCTAACTGATGCTGTAAAACTAGTAGCACACTTTGATTGGCAGCTGGGAGGCGTGTCTTCCTGAGCCGGTGCTGCCAGCTTACATGATCCTAATGCAGGCGAAGCACATACGTGTGCGATTTGTCTCATTATGAACTGAACTACCGCTAAAATCATTTTATCCATCTTTTCGGTGAGTTTTAAGTTCTGTTGTGTTGCTTCAATTCGATTCAGAAAAATAAAAATACTTTATTGATCCCCAAGTACAGATCAACCTGAGTTCAAGAAGCAACTCTTGGGTGATTAGTTTTATAGTCAGCAGAACAACAACAACAATACCAACAATACATCACATTAAAGCAAATCAATTAAAAGCCTAATTGCTGCAGGAATGAATGAATCCCATCCATCCTTCTGTCTCCACCTGGGCCATTTCAGTTAAAGACAAGTGTCAGAATAGTTATGTAGTCTAGTTATATTGTGGCTGTGGTGGTCTTTTGTGGATGCATTCATTATCTTTTCTTTTAGGAAACTGATATTCATACTGAAACTCCCAGTTGATTCCACTTTCACTCCAGCTGTAATAAAAAAGGCATATCCTGCAGTGGATAAGGCTTTCTCTGTTTTCTTAATAATATAGTTAATATGCTTCTCCCACGATATCTGACCGCTGAGTTTCAAGGCCTGCAAGCCTGCTTGCTGAAGTTTAGAAACTTTTGAGTGACACAGGAAACATAATTATGTCTGGCCCTGAAGATACTTTTATTTTGGCTTTTTATTTTCATTGTGCACAAAAGTAAGACCCAGTGAAGGTAACTCCAGGACCAGGACGTCCTTCATGAGGTCACAGGAAATTTGAGTGCGATGGTGCCCGATAGCTGCACACCCTCTGCCAGTCCTGCAGACGACGCCTGTCGTGCAGACAGCAGCTCGTCATAGCTACGTAAGATATCACAAAGATGTGATTTTTCCTTTCTAATACTACGTGGTATTTACACTAATGCAAAATCTGCCTTTAGCAAATACACGGACAAGCACATGCTAAATTTAGCACGAAGGCTGGGCCTCACATACCAGCATTTAGTTGCTGTGATGAAGCAATCTGCATCTTTCTTGTATCTTTTGTTTTATCGTTTGTCTGCACATTAGCAGAGTAGTAAACTTCCACCGATCAAACAAAACATTATAACCACTGACATGTAACGAGAATAAATACTCGTTAAAGTGCAACATTGTATTGAAAACCTGCATCCTGGTTTTCATGAGAATCCTGTTTTGGAACTTGGCACCTACATAAAAATTATGCACCAATTACAATGTCAACGTGGCAGCGTGCCTCCCCAGCAAGTCAGCAGTGGCCCTCATAGCTATTTATTTTATTTATTTTAATGTTCCAAGAAGCGCTCAAAGGACACAGGAAAGAACCTGAGGTGTTCATTTGGTCTTTAAAGTCCAAAGAGAAGGAGAAGGTGGTACCTGATGGCATCTTCTGGAGACAACGACTCGGCGAAAGCAAAATGGCACTAAATTATCAGCAGGTTATGGCCTTATTAGAGTCAACATGATGCTGTTTTTCAAGTTCATTTCATCCCAGCTTGTTCTTTTAAAAAGTAACTTGAGATGAATTAAAATTGATTAACCTCTAGAATAAAGGTTCTGTTATTATTGTTATTATTATTATTTTAGTTAATCATTGTCCTTTGCTAAACAAAATGAAATGAATGAAAAGTCAGTCATATTTTTTGCACCTTTTTCTATGCTTACATCACATATTTAGCGTACTCTCAGTGATCTTTCCCAGTGTCACAGCTTTTATTTCAGTAGACGATGATTGATGATGAGGAGGGTCTGCGGGTAAAACCTTTTCCAGTCCTTCCCAAAGATTCTCTTTCAGGCTGCAGTTTCTTCATTCTCCTTGAATAATGTCTCAGTAATTCTGTATCTCAGCAGAATAAAGGAGAAAGTAAAGATAAACCGTGGTCAGCTGACTTTCAGTTCTGGATGTATGATCTGGACCTGGACCTTGACCTGGACCTGACCACCTGAAGCAACCCTTAACCCCTGCCTCCCAGAGGGTTGTTTTTACACCCATATGGGGTAAATCTGGACTCAATCATTTACTTTTCTGTAAAGTCCAATCTTTATGGCTCCTGATACATTTATTTCTTTCTCTTACAATGTAATTGTTTGAGCTGCATCTCACATTTATTTTGACTGACAGCTAATTTGCCACATTAATTTTTTATTAGCTTGTCTGAAACCACATGAAGCATAAACCGTCACAAAACAGCGTGTTGATTATTTGAAAATGGTCCAAGGATTTGACTCTTATCAACAAGCGGTGATTATTTAGATCTGTTTGTGCTGTGAGAATATGGATGAAGAATAAATGGCTTCACACATGTGGGCAGCAGCAACTGTCCGTGTTCAGACCAGTCTGAGTTGTTAATTACTTACTGCCGACCACTTGTTGATTTGTGAGTTTGGGGACTTTTGTATCTTGCATGTTGGACCTCAAATCGTGTCGTTTGAAAGCGCCCCTATAGTCGTTCATCATTGCTCCTTCTTTATCTTCTGTCTGTCCATTATTTTGACTTTGGGGAAGAGTTGCAACTAAAGATTATATTGGAAGTCAACTAATTTGTCTTCTTTTTTTTTCTTTTTAGTAAATAATTCTATGTTAGGCCCGCAATGAAAGAGAACAGCTTCAGAGTCTGCATTTCACCTGTTTTGCTGGCTTGTTTTCCATCAAATGTTCCTTATTCTTATTAAAATTGTTTTGTTTCTTTAGTTTTCACCCTGCTTATCTGTATTCGCTTTATTCAAGTATCATTTCATTTGCTTGTATGAAATGATACAATGACCATGTTTACCGCATGTTCCATAGATGAGGGTCTTTACTGACATGCAAAGCTAGAATTGACACATACGTGGGCGCTCCAGCTCATGAATTCACCAGCTAGAGGTGTGATGTAACCGTGCATCTGCAGACTTTGGAGGCCACCCAGAGGTTTGGTCCTTACCGTGATATTTTCTTAAATATATTTATTTTCATCATCACAGAGTGCAAGTGTTGGGATTCATTGTGATCATTAGACTGCTTAGATGATTACATCTGTATTCATTTATTGGTACATCTTAGATGATTTTTTTTCTGACGAAGCCTCATTATAGAAAGACTTAATTTCTCTAAATAGAAACCAAACAAGTTAACTGGTTGTCGACTTTGTGCAGCAGCAGAATATCAACTTTATAACTGTAAATTATTAGGATATAAAATGACGCCCTGACAGCACAGAAAATATATGTGGATTGTGGAGGAGCAGCTCCCAGTAACACACTGGTTCAGTGAACAAGCTATTTATCAGTATCCACTGCGACAGCCATTTCCTCGAAGCTTGGAGCCCTCTGCAGTTGTGTTTTTAGAAAAGGGCTTTTCACGGTTTCAGGTGTAGAGTAAGTAAATAAATAAAGTGTGAATCAAACTAAGACACTAAGACACTATGAGAAATCTACTTATAAGCCACAGTTCAAATCCATCTTTGTGCTCTTCTGTCAGGTTCTGCCTCCTTCTCCTGTGGTCCCTCAGACATCCCACAGCAGGAAGATCCTGCAACCATGAGGAGGAATGATGACTACCTGCCTGTTCCTGGGGAGGAGAAGAACCCGGAAGTGGACTTTCTCAACAACAAGGCCAGGAACAACGAGTCCATAGTAAGATGCTCCATGGTTGTAATCATTCCACTGGGTTGTGGTGTGCAGCTTCGAGAGGACTTGTTTTTAGACTTGATGAAGATGGATGAAGGGACAGGCCAGAGTTCCAGCGTCCAATAACCAGATCAGGTTTGCTGGTTCTAAGGGGACGAAGTTTAAACTTTGATTCATGGGATGGCATCCATTCCCTTTGCTCTCCGCTGGTCACGTTCACGTCCGTTGAAGGTGGTTGATGTTTGCTGCTGTGTCCTGTAGGAGGTACCTGGTGGCCTGTCACAAAGTAAAGATTTTAGTTGGTTTCTCCCACTGAAGAGACTAGTTCATGTGTAGCCAACATGTACTAGTTCAAGTCTCTCGTGTGCAGAAGAGATGGTGGTAAATGTGTTTGCTTTTTTCTTTAAAAAAAAAGCACTGCGAGTACATACTGATCTTTGGCCCCTAAAAGAGGTCTGCAGATGGTATACTGCTGGTAGACTATGCAGCTGCACTGGTCGTAGTACATGGCAGGCTTCTGATTAGGATTACGAGCGTCGTCTCTTCTACATTTTACTATCTACTAGCGCTTATTACTGTGCTAATGTACAATACACCCTACATACATCTTTGTATGCTCAGTTTGTATGTTTGTTCAGTTTCACAAGCAATGTACTATATAGAGGTCAACTCTTCCATGACTGGAATGATTTCAACACAGAGGATGAGCAGGTTTTACGGTTTAATTCATAATTTAATTCAATTTATTTACATAACACCTGATTACAACAAGCCGTCTCTAGGTGCTTGAAAAGACCAGATCATGACCCCCGAGCACACGGCAAAGCCTAGCAGTGGCAGATAAATCTCCCTCTTGGGAAGACACCAGGACCTGGATCAGTTCTCGGGGGGACCCTCCTGCTGATAGCCAGCTGGGTAAAGGAAGACATGAGGAGGAAGAAAGGACAGAGAGGACGAGGGTCAGAGAGAGGAGAGGGACATAAATCTCCAAATATCTGGCACAAATCTATAAATCTGTGGTGGTTGGAGGGTCGGACTGCAGGTCGGCCACACCAGTTAATCAAACTGTGGGAACCAGTCCCCTGGTGCAGGTGAACACAAGGATGGTCAGAAGATGGAAGGTTTGGGAGGCATGAATGGATCTAATGTTCGTTTAAATCTTGACATATTCTGCACACATTAGACCTCATGCACTCGCCAGCGCTGCCTCCTCGCAGGGATTTGTGAGAGAACCAGTTTTCCTGAAGGGTTGGAGATGGTGTGAATCATGTGGCAGTCTGTGGCGGTCTCTGGACAGGCTTTATGCTAATTACTGAGCTAGGAGGTCTGCCCCCAGCCTGCAGCCAGCTGGAATTAACGTGCACACCTTCATGCGAGTTACAGGCATTCATGAAACCAGAGTGATTTTTAGTAAGGATGCAGTTTATGTGCAAATTTGCTCACACGTTCACTGAGATTTCATGACTGAGGCTGAATGTGTGTCCAACGTTAGAGCATCAGCAGTTACTGTGAACAACACATGCACCTTCACGTGTACTGCATGTATGAATTTTATTATCATATTTATTATGATACAGCTGTTGTGTTGTAGATCACACTATATACGTTTCTAATCTCTGTTCCAGGCTGAAGCCAAAGAGTTGTCAAGGTCAGCTTCAGTGTTTTTTGTTTATTTATTTATTTATTTTGAAGACAAAAGGTTTAAAGGTAAATGTTAAATACAATCTCTTGTGGAAGTCGTTAGTCATGTTGTAGGAATTGTAGGCTTCATTAGGTCCAGGAGGTTTTAAACCCACAGTCATCCTGGTGGCAGAATCTAAGGAGCTTCTTATTTTGGCTTGTGGAGTGGATAAAGTTGTAATATTTCAAATGCAGCACACACACACACACACACACACACACACACACTATGTCAAAGTAAGCACCATGATGAGTTTGTTTCAACTCCTGTATGCACGTTTTATTTGTAGTTTTCAAATGGTTAAATCCTGATCAGATTTGATGCAAAAGATGTATGCAAACACATACATCACAAAGAAAACACTCCAGGGAGAGCCATTTTATCTGAAATTATCCTCATGTGCAAAATTCAGACCCACCCTGATCCATGGATACACAATCGTGTTTTATCTTCATTCAAACACACGTCCTGAAGCAACTCTTGGCAAATAACCAACAGCTCGATGGCGGTGCAGGTTGCTGTTAATGCTTCACTGTTCACTGCTGGAAATCACCTCAGTTGAGGCGGGACAAGTTTGTGTTGACATTCCTGAAGAAGGTGGTGATCAATGAACCTTTCAGGGTGATCTGAGTAAGCAGATGTTCTCATCTCCAGGGAGTATTCACACCTCCACTCAGGCCCTCACACTTGGCATGAGTATGCGTTTGTGGACAGCTGCAAGTCCAAAAGCCTGTTAGACTCGAGCGAAGTTCGCCAGATTTATCAATCAATCAATCAATCAATCAATCGATCGATCTTTATTTATGGTGCACATTTAAATAACCAAGGTTGACCAAAATGCTTCACTGTAGTTAAGAACAAATAAAAGATAAACATGCACTATAAAATAGTAATAATAATAACTGATAAATCACCTAACTTGCTCAGCTGGAAGCTGACGACACCAAAACTGTCCAGGAACTTATTGTGGTCTAAATCTTACTGCTCCAGACTTCAGAGCAGCTCTGAAATACAGTAAAGCATAAAAACTGCTGGGCTGTCTCATCCTGAGCTCATCGCGCCTCAGAAATGTGTGTGTGCGTGTGTGCGTGTGTGTGTGTGGGTGGTTGTGCGCTCGTGGAAGCCCAGAGGAGAGGAGGACCTCATTTCCCGGCGGCGTGGTGAGAAAAGAGTTCCTATTGGTGAGTGATGAATACACCACAACATCCTCATCTGCCCTCCGAGGAGTCACTTCTGACCTCTGCAGCTATGACTGCTTCCTGTTTAGAGAGGGATGAATATGCGTGTGAACCTGTGTGTACACCAGAAATACACACACACACCATTTGATGTTTCACTATCAGACGCACAAAAACACGGTTGTGTGGTTGGACTGGAAAGAGAAGCCTTTTACTCCTGCAAAATGTCTGCTCTATTATTCATTTGTATGTATTATTTATTCATATTTTATTGACACAAGGCTGTTTGATCTGCACGTGTTTGCATGTAAGCAGCAGCTTCAGTTGGTGTCATAAATTTCTACACAGTTTTTTCCTTAATTTCATACGTTTTCAGTGATACACACTATTGCTGAGGCATAAACCTTATTAACATTTCACAGAGGCTCAATAAAAGATTCATGCTATTGATGGCGGACACTCTACAACAAATTCTGTGATCAGATGATCAGGGTTTGAGCGTGGATCACTATATTGATGACTGGTAATTTGAAGTTACTGCTCCAGGTGCTGTGGAGTGCTGGAAGATGATCTGTACATTTAACTGAACTGGAACTAGAATTTGTTCCATTTTATTTTATTTTATGAGCATGAGCAGCCTCATTGAACAAAATTGGCTTAGCAAGGGTAAATGTAGCATCAACTATGTATTTTATACATGTGCACACACACACACGCAGTAGGTGCTTTTGTTTTGCAAGCCCACTCTTTCATGTTTGTCCTTGTTGTGTCATTTTTATGGTGCTCCAATGATAAAAATTTCCCAAAGGCATTATCATTTTTCTTGTAATCAAAACACTGATTCATCCGTTAGATAAACAGCTAGCCTTTTGTGGTCATGTCTTTCTGTGGGTTTGTGCCTCAGTGTTTCTTTTCATGGCCCACAGAAATGTGTCACAATAGTCTCAGATGTTACACACAGACGCACACATGCATGTACACATGCACGTAGTGGCGTTTCCATCCCGTCAGAGAACATTTATGACTTAAGCTCATCTTCTTGTTCTCACCCTAATCAGGACCCTAGCTCTGCTTTAACCTCAACCCAAGCTTTCATCTAAAGATTTAATGATTCGCATTCTGAGGATTTGATTTATGTTCCCAAAAGGGAGGTCGTCCAAAACAAACTGATTGTTGTAACAGATTCTTCCCATAACATGAGAAATGCAGACCTCCAGACTGCCTGGAGTTTAGTTCCAGTGCGTCCAGCTTTTTACACTCCTGTTGATCTTTTTGTTCTGACACTCGGCCACTTTTATGAGTAAATCTACATCACAAAACGACCTGATTTGTACTCAACAGCTTGATTCTATTCAAATAACTTTCAGAGTTCTTCCTCTTCTGAATAGTTCAAGGTATCATGTATCATATTCATTTGAAACAACCCCAATTCCAATGAAGCTGGGATGTTGTGTAAAACATAAATAAAAACAGAATACAATGATTTGGAAATCCTTTTCAACCTACATTCGTCCTAATACACTACAAAGACAAGATATTTAATGTTCAAACTGATGAACTTTATGTTTTTTGCAAATATTCACTCATTTTCAATTTGATGCCTGCAACATGTTCCCCAAAAGCTGGGACAGGGGCAACAAAAGACTGGGAAAGACGAAGAATGTTCATGCTCACCTGTTTGGAACATTCCACAGGTGAACAGGTTACCTGGGAACAGCTGAGTGTCATGATTGGGTATGAAAGGAGCATCCCTGAAAGGCTCAGTCGTTCACAAGCAAGGATGAGGTGAGGTTCACCACTTTGTGAAAAACTGCATGAGCAAATAGTCCAACAGTTTAAGAACGTTTCTCAACATACAATTGAAGGAATTTAGGGATTTTATCATATACAGTCCATAATATCATCAAAATATTCAGAGAATCTGGAGAAATCTCTGCACGTAAGCAGCAAGGCCCAAAACCAACATTGAATGCCCGCGACCTTTGACCCCTCAGGCAGCACTGCATTAAAAACGGACATCAATCTGTAAAGGATATTAGCACATGGGCTCAGGAAAACTTCAGAAAACCATCGTTAGTTAACACAGTTGGTCGCTACATCTACAAGTGAAAGTTAAAACTCTACCGTGCAAAGACAAAGACAGATACCAACAACACCCAGAAACACCACCAGCTTCTCTGGACCCGAGCTCATCTGAGATGGACTGAAGCAAAGAAGAAAAGTGTGGTGTGGTCTGACGAGTCCACATTTCAGATTGTTTTTGGAAATCATGGACGTTGTGTCCTTCAAAGAGGAAAAGGATTTTCTGCATTGTTATCAGCTCAAAGTTCCAAAGCCAGAATCTGTGATGGTATGGAGGTGTGTTAGCGCCCATGACATGGCTAACTAGCACATCTGTGATGGTATGGGGTTGTGTTAGTGTTCATGGCATGGTTAAGTCATTCACTGCCAGCAGCTTTTGCCACATTTTGGTCTCGCTGCGCTGGCACGTATGTGCACAGGCCCTGCGCCTCCTCGCTGACCTCTCCTTCCTGCTGGTGGGCATCAGGGGCGCAAGTTTGTGTCTGGCTGGCCGGCGAGCTCCCCTGCGGAGCTGGGCTGAGGCACAGCGGGCACAGCGCACCGCGAGCTTCGAGGACAATGTCTGCTCGGCCCAGGCTCATCATCCACGGCTCGCACTCATCTCCTGAGCTCCACCTCTCCACAATAGCCGTCTCTTTCTCTCTCGCCACTCACTACCAAACTACTGCCACCGAAAAAATGTTCAATTGTAAGCTGCTTCAAGTTATTGGACTTGACACATCGCTCCTTTTTCTCTCTCCACCGCCCCCATACGGTCCACTGGGTGGTCAGTGCACTGCGTTGCCACATGAGAATGGCACTGCTGCAATCTAGTGGATCACAAGACTAATATTTATTCAGCGGCTGCACGTTTCCTCTCAACCGGAAGACTGACGCCATTGACGTCTATAGATGTCAATGGCAGTCAGTGAATTAAATAGCACATCTGTGATGGTATGGGGGTGCGTTAGTGCCCATGGCATGGCTAACTAGCACATCTGTGATGATATGGGGTTGTGTTAGTGTCCATGACATGGCTAACTAGCTCATCTGTGATGGTATGGGGTTGTGTTAGTGTCCATGACATGGCTAACTAGCTCATCTGTGAAGGCTCCAATTGATGCTGAAAGGTTCATCCAGGTTTTGGAGCTACATGTGCTGCCATCCAAGCAACGTCTTTTTCAGGGACGTCCCTGCTGATTTCAGCAAGATGATGCTAAGACACATTCCAACACGTTCCAACAGCGTGGCTTCATGGTAAAAGAGTGCAGGTACTAGACTGGTCCAGACCTCTCTCCCATTGATAATGTGTGGAGCATTATGAACCTCAAAATGTGACAATGGAGACCCCGGACTGTTGAGTGACCTATTGAGCAGGAATGTTGAGCAAGAATGAGAAAGAATTCCACCTACAATGCTTCAACAGTCAGTCCTCAGTTCCCAAACGCTGACTGAGTGTTAAAAGGAAAGGCGATGTAACAGAGAGGTAAACATGCTCCTGTCCCAGGTTTTTAGGAATGGTTGAAAAGGATTTGGAAATTGTTGTATTCTGTTTTTATTTACATTTTACTCAACGTCCCAACTTCATCGAACCTGGGGTTGTAAAAGGCCAGCCGTATGCGGGGATGTCCTCTTGACACGAGACACGTTAGTGAGAGGACAATGAGAATAAAATTCTTATTCCTGATGATGAGCGAGCTCCACCCTCTGAAGAACTGAGAATAACTTCTTCAGTGACCGACTCCTTCATCCTAAATGTGGGAAGGAAAGTCCTTCATCCCTGCTGCAACCAGACTGCACAAATAAATCCACGAAACAGAGAAAATGCAGGACAGCACACGAGGCAGACAATAAGACAGACCAGCAAGGAGACGGGGGAGACAAGACAACATCTAGAGGCAGAGGCTGATAAGATACAGGTGAAAACGATCAGAAAAGATAGTACCTGGGAGGTAAAACAAAAGTCAACAAGACAAAGAGACTTTCAAAGTAAAGCAGGAAGCAACAGAATAGTAGGCAAGGAACAAATCAAATAAGAACCAAAAGGCCCAAAAACACAAAAGAAACACAACACCAAGCTGAAATCATGACAGATTTCTGTTAAACACTCACATTTTCACCATCAATGAGGTAGATCAACCAAGAATTTTCTGTTCTTCTAAAATGGTTCTGATGATGGATGACCAATTATGATCATGGATCTGGAGCTGTGTAAGTACCAGGAAAAGAACTAGTTCTGATTCAAAACAAACATGAAGATTCTAATATTTATAATCTAAGACAGGCTGAAAACAACATAGCAGCTGCAATTGAAGAAGGAAGAAAAAAAACCTCCAAAAAACAGTTAATTACATGAATGTCTTTGTGAATTTTAAAGTAGTTGGATCAGATCATTAAGCGTGACTAGATATGATGATTTCTTTTTTCCACTTTATTTAATTAATATACCCTGGAGTAGTCATGTTAGAAAGATTCAAATTTATTCTGTCAGAAGTAACATTGGCTTGTTTAAACATTCTGAATAAAGAAAATATATAAAAATAATTAAAACAGGCAGTAAATGGATTGATTGCATTTGTCTGACGTGCAGACTTCAAAACAAGATGAAAAAACATTTCTGCAAGTTAACGATTTTAATGAGTTTTTTAGAAAATTCACAAAATGGACATGTGTATGAATATAGTTATATAAATTAATGCAATGTGGAAATGTGATGCGCCACGCTTTATAATGCTGTGTAAGAAAATTTTAAATACTGATGTACTGACGAAATACTGAATACTAAAACTAATCAGAAGCTAATCAGAAATTAATCAGCTGATGCTTTAGGCTACATAAACGTTCCTTTCTGCAGACATATCTGCAATGAAGATGTATTTCAGTCAAAGCCAAACTGTCAGCCATTATTTAGCTTTTTTCTTTTTTTCAAATCAATTTTGTAAGTGAACTACACTTATTGATCTCTTATCTGGAACCCAATGTGCCGTGAAACAGGTTAAGAAGTCAAATCGCTTTGTAACACTGAAGAGTCTGAGTTGAACATGAAGCCATCTGAAGCAACCGCTTCAGTTCAGGATGATGGTATCATCATCCATCCATCCATCGTAGACAAGTAAATTCAGGTACAATTTGGATGTAAGCTTTTCCATTTTATCGAACATTTTTGCAGAGTATTTGTTATTACTTCTATTACTTCAAAAACAAACAAAGTTAATTTGCAGCTGTGGACATCGCAACATTGATGCATTTGGTTAAGTACATGCTATACGACGATCTCCACTGTTTTAAATTCAAACACTAAAATACTGTCTTTAACGTAAGATGTCACACATGCAAACTGAGTCAAATGCTTTTACCATATTTTACAGCTCACACTCAGTCTAGAACATTTTTCGATTTGATTTGATTAGATTAGATAAAATTTGATTAGAATATATGAAGTCCAGAATTGCATACCTAAGCTGTGCACTGCATGAACTGTCACAAAATGTATGTTTGCCATTTTCAGCATGAATAAAAAAAATCCCTGTTGAAGGGATCTAACTTCTTTCTTTCTTTTTCCATCGCTTCTGCTACTGTGTGTGTATGGAGGCTACAGTCCTCCTGCAAAGGTCGCAAGTTTGATTCCTGGTTTGTGACCCTTGGCTGCATGTCTTCCCCATTACCTGTCACTCCTCACTGCAAATAAAGGCCACACAAAAAAAGAGACAAAATACATGGTGAAGGTTGAGCATAAAGAATATGTTTTTTTTTTGTTTTTTTTTTTAAATGCTTTGTTACCTCACTGAAAGAGGGTTCCAGTGTGAATCGTAACAAATTTATTATTTTTATTCATTTATTTATTTCTTTTTGTAAGATTTGCTGGTTTTCTTGTGCAGGTGTGGAAAAAACGTAGATGCATATGAGTGTGTGTCATTGTTAGACCAAAGTGTGGAAGATAAATACGTGATAAATGGGATTCACCATTTATCACGTAAAAAAGAAGCAACATAAATCATTGTCATCTCACAATTTCTGAGCAGTTTTTGTGCTCCAAATATAGCTATGTAGAACACAAACAAAACCACTGGCTTGCTGTGTAGATGTGAGTGGTGTTCATAATAAGCTCTTCATTAATTGTGGGCATTATGAATAACTGCAGCCATGTGCTGCAGCCGTGCACAAGGATGTCTGCTCTGACCACGCTAATTCAACTTTAATAAGAGGACGAGTAATTACAGATCATTCTGATTTCCTCGCTGAGGATGAGAGTAGGCTCATTTATTTATTTAGTTATTACACTTAATATCTAAATAGTGATTAACTATTCCATGAAGGCAAATATACTGTTGCAGAACATTTTATTTAGAGAAAAAAGGATGCTGATTCACTGTTCCTGTGTGAGGAGACAGAACATCCACACCTTCAAACCATCAGACCTGATGCTGTTAGCTGTTTTTTAAATATCCATCCATCCATCCATTATCTATACCCGCTATGTCCTGTTCAGGGTCACGGGGGTCTGCTGGAGCCTATCCC
>JBAMYA010055848.1:0-29955 GCA_037176975.1 Arrhamphus sclerolepis | reverse complement strand
TGTTTGGATGTTTGATTATTTTTATATATATATATATATATATATATATTCATACATACATATTTAGTAGCTTGGACAGGTTGCATGCATTCAAATCTAGTACAATGTTATCTTATCTCCATTGAGTGTTTCTGTTTATTTTTCCTTAGGATGTCGGATTTGTGCTCATATTCAGTGATATTCATCTTTGGGCCAGCATCTTTAGTGTCATTCTGGTCAACTACATCTTCATGGATGGAAAATGTGACTATTTTCAGGGTAAGTTGCCTTGGGCTTCACATGTACAGGCTGTAGATATGTTCTGGTATTCTGGATTATAAACCAAAGACGAATTTTATGCCAAATTACTGTCTGTTTTTAAAAGACTGACCTTGAAATATCACTTGATTATCTCTGTTTTGTTTGCAGGGACGGCTCTCGTGGTGGTTTACCTCATCCTTTTGGCTCTTTACTTCTTTGCTCCTTCTCCACGCTCGTGTTAATCTGCATTCCAAGAAGACCGAGTCCTCCACATCTTATGTCACGAAGTATGCATTTGTCTTTTTTTTTTTTTTTTTAAAGGTGGTTCAGAAGCAGAAAATTAGAGGAAATAATTGTTTTGAAATGGCTGAGCTGTATGTGAGCTGTTTTCTATTTATAAACTTGCTGATTTTGTGTGCTTGAACAACTCTCCAGTTGTTATAGACTTTTGACATTGAAAATGTGTATTTGTAGTATTTGCTGTAATGTTCTTGATACCAAGCATAATAAATGTCTATTATATCAGATGCCACCCCCTCCCACACATGTTATTTGGGCATATTTAGTATTTAGAACAGGTCAAATGTATGAATGTTAATGTGATCTATTGTGGATCTACTCGTGCATAAATAGTCCATCCAGACAAAATGGGCTGTGATTATGGTATGCATCATGCTCATTAGTCAAGCAAAAGAAATTAGGTATGGAGCTATTTAAAACACTTTTATTGACAGAACTCTTAACACAACATTCATACAAGCCTACTGTACATCATTTTAAAGGTCAGCTGTAAAACCACGCTCCCTTGAAGTAAAGATTCAATGTTGATAGAACAGTGATGACATGCATGAAGAAATTTGGATTGCAGAACACAAATTTCAGGGTTAAGGAAAAGGAAGTGCTCACAGATTCATGCATTTCTTAAGGAAAAAACAACAAAAACTGACAGCATCTCATCCTGACAGAAAATCCTTCCTTTTAACTCCTCTTTACATGAAAAGGTGCAACAGCATTTGGCATCAATTAAATAAACCTTAGCAGATAACACTTCAGTACTTTCAGAGCTGGTACACTCAACATGCTGCACCCCAGTTGGAATTATGTGCCTGGTTATTAATAAGAACATGAGGTTTTAGATGGCAACACATTTAGTAATTATGCATCGAGGATTATTGAACTAAATTCCGTCTATACACGTGAAGAACATATGCTGTCTATGTTTGTGAAATATCTACTACTGTTACAGGTTTGAAAAAGGCACTGCAGTATAAACAAATGCTTGGGAAAGCTGCTACTGAAGGAACCCAACCCCCAGAGCAAACAAACAAACGCGGGAGTAAAAGACGTCTTTATTCAAATAAAAGCATATTAAATAAAATTTGAAGAGCACCAAATTCACAGTGATGTTTACAAATGAAAGTCGTAAGAAATAAAGGGTAGTGATTAATCTTATGTCTTAACTGTTTATTTAAAAAAAAAAAAAAAAAAAAAAAAAAAAAAATTATGGAAAATGGAGGCAATAGCAGGGCTCAGACAAATTAGGAAAAAAACAGCAATTAGTATTTGTATTTTCATGGCAATAAAAGAGCACACTGTGGTTCCTTTTTTTTTTTTGGCAATTTATCACAATTAGTGTTTTCAAGGCTTGCAATTTAGTTTAAGGTTGTTGTGGGTTGGTTGTTTTTTTTTTTGCTCCCAAACAATGTAGTCAGGCAACATGCGTTTAAGTGTAAGAATAATTACCAGAGAACAGAATAATTCAGAAAGGGAATCCCTTAAATGGTCAAAACTGCATTGAACCAACTGTTTCAAGCAGCTCTCAACTTTTTGATGTGGATTTTTTTTTTATACCAAATGGAGGGGAAACAAAACAAAACTGCAATACTGCTGTCAGGCACCCTTTTATCACTGAAATAATTCCTGTGGTCTCTTCCTGGTGAAGAATCTATTTAATTAGCAAATCCTTACAAACAATGTGAGACAAAATGTGCAAACAGCAATGTCAGTTCAGAGAAGGACCCCCCAGGAAAAGTTGTGTTCCAAATAAATATACATGCATTCTTCCTTTGCACTGAATTTGTAAAAATTATTGAAGAATGCAGCTTTCAAAAAAAAAAAAAAAAGAGAGACAAGAGTAGACAGTGTTTGACTAACTGACTTGGCAAAAGAAACTTTTTTTTTTTCTCAGATGTCTCGCTTTAACGAAGGATGACAGCAAAGAATCCAAATCCCAAAAGAAGTGGTGGTGGCATAGGGGTTTGAGTAAAATCCATAAAACCTTCAACATATACTCAAACTGCACAAAAAAAAGGGGGGGGGGGGGGGGGAAGAAGAATGGACATAACATAAAACAAAAGGCATCCCACTGTTTTTGGTTTTAAGGCGGGGCTACCGTTCGTTACCCCGAGACCTTCTGTGCATTTCATATTTTATCCTGTGCTGTAGTCGACCTCATCTCTTTGCCGGCCGTCTCCGCCCCTTTTCCATTCATCAGCTCGTGAGCTCTACCTGGGCCTATTTCAAGCGTTCAATGAGCTCCTGTGTGAGGCCCAGATTGAGCAGCTGCATGGTGGGGAGGGCAGTCAGGTGAGGAAAGGCCTTGAGGAGCTTCTCCCAGCAGAGTTCCAGCAGGCTGGGCACAACAAGCCAGATCTTGAACAGAGAGCCAGTTCTCTTGTTCTCGTGGATGTTCACTACGCCACCGTGGATATACATGCAGCCAGCCTGTGGAGGGGGAGTGAAAGGGAAGACAAGGATCTGGTAAACCTCTTGATAATTTTGGTGAAATCCAGTATTAATTTCTTTGCATCATAATTGTAACACTAATGAAATCTGCAGCATCTGAAACTAAACAGGAATATCACAAGGATGTATATAGTTGATTTGGGTTCGGTAAGTTGTGCTTCAAAATCTGGTATCAGTTGACTCATCTCAAGAATAGATTTTACAAACTGAGATTTATTCAACCATTAAGCATATCTTTGGGCCACAAAAAACCCATTTTATTTTATTATATTATATTAATTTTCCATTCATTAAGGCGCAGTATACAGGTATGGAAGCACTGAAGCTCATTTCCTCAGCATCTTCAGTACCCAAACGGATCTCTTCATGCTGTTTTTCCACCGCATCTTCATTATATTTTATGCCACTTCAAATTCTGTGTGGTGAATGTTGTTTTTCGAAGAGCATGCTGACAGTAACTTTAAGTAGGCATGTATTTCCTCATATTGTTGGTTAACATTATCAAAAGGATATATGTGATCACAGGAACTCAAATACCATGGTAATTGTCAAAGCTCGTTGCTATGTGTAAATGACATGAGTTCATTTTGTTTTCATGCTTCATTAAAGGTCACTAGACTGGTGAAACTGAGACCACTTAGTCTTATCCTGAAATTCATGTTGTCCCACCCATTTGGACATTCTACATCAAATATGTTGTTATACCCTTTTTGTGAACCGTTTAACCACTTCATCTTAAATGATAAACTCATATTTTCTACTGATGCACAATTAGTACAAATAGTTACTCTATGCTGCAATACCACTTCTGACCACATGGAGGGAGTATTTCACAGAAATCTGTCAACCTGTCAATGGGGCAGAACAAAGTGCTATTACATGAGTGCCTGACCTTCCTCGCACTTCAGCACATAATTGTCAGTGGCTCTTTTGTCATCACAGAATATATATTTGCCTCCATGTGGTCAGAAGGGGTTTGAACTAAGCATCACAGGTAAACGAGAGAGAGTAGCTGGAGAAAGGTTCTGTACTAACTGGGGTAACAGCAGCACAGTGAAAGTAGGCTGGCTCAGGCATCACTGCAGGCAGTTTACTCCACTGGTATGTGTGCAGATTGATCTTCCAGAGATCTGCCAATATCACTTCCCCATTGTAGCCTCCACATATAAAAACATCTACAACACAGAGAGAAAATAAAGGTGGAATATGAAAATCATTTTCAAAATGCCATGATGGCTGAAAGGCAGTGGAAACCACTCTTACCATTACGTATCTGCACACAGCTATGGCACCGGCGAGGAGCAGGATACCCTGTTGCAAGCACAAACACTTTCAGGATGATGGGCGTGAAGATGAAGCAGGTTGAAATAATACAGCTTCAGGATACAAACCTATTTTTTCATGAGGTTTAGTTGTAATCTCCTCCCAGGAGTTCGTTTCTAGATTGTAGGCATGTATCTATTAAAAAAAATAAGAAGAAATAAATGTTTACAATCAATACTAATCAAAATCTATTTGAGTTGCATTGTGGAGTCGTAACAATTACCACTCAAAGCATTTATTTAGATGCAACACGATAAATAAGTTATCACTGCTGAACACATTTCAGTCTGTGAGGCATGTCAGCCTCATGAGCTGTTCCTTGTTGCATTTACTGCTCTACAGCAAAGAATTAAATATGTTTAGATATAGCCTTCTAGGGCAGTGTTTTTCAACGCTGGTCCTCAAGGCACGCTGTCCTGAATTATTTTAGACGTTTCCCTGCTCAGTCACATTTGACTGGATGGCCATCAAGTCTGTCAATGACCCATTAATTAGCCAGGTGTGTTTGAGCAGGGGAACATCTACAACATACAGCACAGTGTGCGTTGAGGACCAGGGTTGAAGAACGCTGTTCTAGAGCACGTGTGTCAAGCTCAAGCCCCATAGGCCAAATCCAGCCCTCCACATCGTTTTTTTCTGGCCCATGAGAGCGTGCAAAAACAAGATTCAACGCAACTGCCTGTTTGATTCTGTTCTGACATCAAAAAGTGGAATAACTGAGGTAGAGAGTAGTTGGTTTATATCAAAAAGTCATGATTTAACAAATGATTGAAGCTGCTATTTTTTATGTCAACACCTGTAATTTTTGTAAAATTAACCTATTTATAATTTTTTAAAAAATTGGGATTTAAGAAGAAAAAGTAAAAATTGTTGCAAAAGGTTAATACTTAAAACAAAAAATTGTAACTATGTAAAAGTCACAATTTGTGATTGTAAAAAAAAAAAAAAAAAGTCTTGATCTTGCAATATTTCAAAATTTACATCAAAATTATCTTTTTTTTTTTTTTTTACAAAAATCTTTTTTTCATTTATGATTTTGCAAGAAATTTCTTTTCATTTTAGTAGAAAAGTAAAAATGTTATTTTAAAGATTCCAGTTTAAGACATTTTCAGGGAGAGATATTATGACAAAAATTCACTTTTTTTATGGGAAAAAGGCTTTTTAAACTTGTGATTTTACAACAAAATAATACATTTTGGGGAAAAAAAGTTTTTTTTTAATCTGCAAGTATATGAGGAAAAATTGTGAATTTAGTACAAAAGCCTCATATTTATATTAAAAGTTGCAATTTTATGACACTTGAGATGTTTCTTTAATGACCACTGTCCAGGAGCTAGCAGGAAATCTGACAACATATGTGTTTAACCTTTAACCGTAACCATGGCAATGATGTGGCCCAGAATGAAATAGAGTTTGACTCTCCTGCTCGAGGGAATACATCCGCTCTATGTGCATTATCCACAGGCTATAGAAACATTAATAAAACCTCTGCCTTTTTTCTCTGTAAATGCTCTGCTTCCTTTCTCCACACATAAATACATTTAGCTGATCTAATAATGCTTCAGTTGCCTGTTCAGAAACGTCTACCCAGTAGATGTGCAGCACCTTATCCAGAGGATAAGACGTCCAGGACGTTCCTCCTCCCAGAATATAGATCCTCTGTCCATCATGTGCTATTTCGTGCCTGTAGCTGTGACACACACAACAACAAGATTATGCCAAACGAGTGAGTGCCACACTTAGTGTGTTCAGATCCTGCAGAGGACTGATGGATCACAGTACCGCTCCTCAGGGAGGTCATCAGGTGGGTTGTTGGGCTTGAGATGGATCCACTCCCTGGTGGTCAGGTCCAGCCTGTGCAGATCTGTGCTGTAGATGTAACCCGTTGTACCTCCAAAGACATACAGGAAGCCGTTTATGATGACCATTGCCTGTAGAAAGAAGGAAATATGTGAAGCTGCAGCTTTTATATCCTTACCTTTTTAAATTAAATGTTAAACCAAGACTTTTTATAACATTGGAAGAAAAAAAAAGAGCCACCAGGGCTGATTTCTGTGCCTACCTGTCCATAAATTCTGTTGGGCTTCTTTCCTCGACAATTTAGCAGTGACCATCGCTTGTACTTGACGTTACAAACGTGAACATCGTTGCCGTTATTTTCACCAAAGGGGATCCCAGTGCCACCAAACACCAGGAGGTTGTTGCCGTGCAAAACAGCTGCAGAAAGACAAGAACACCAAATTTGAATGTCTAAAAACTACATGTGTTTTAAATGCTGCATTAAGAATTCAAATGCTCAAAGCGTAGGGGTGTTTAACCTGACATAGATGCCAGCTCGGTGGGCATGTACCCCTCTGTTCTGATCTGCTGCCAGCAGCCTGTGGCGAAGTGGTACTTCCAAAGCTCCCTGAACAGTGGATAGTCTTCATTCTCTGAGCCTCCTGACTCATCATAGTCTGGGTTGTAACCTCCAAAAACATAAAGGTTCGTGTTGTCAGCGACACAGCGATGCCCACTGCGGGCGGGAGGAGTTCGATTACCTTAAAAGAGAGAGAGAAAAAAATAAGACATCACTGTGAGGAGACGAAAAACATGCTGACAGAGAAGCTTCATAGAGACTCAAATTGGAGGAACATTATTTGCTAAAAATCAACAAATATTAGTTTTTTTGTTTTTTAAATCTCAGCTTAAGTCATCAAATATCTGTTGTTTTTTTTAAAATCTGATATGCAATAAAATCTCATGTTTAATGCTAATATTACACTTCTAATTACTTTTGTAACTGAAACATTAGTACCTGAAATACTACAAACATGGCTAAAACAGAATTAGAGCGCACAAGATGTGGAAGGAAAAAAAAAGCTTTTGAACAAATATAGTGAAGACCACGTGGCAATTCCTACTGTCCTGTAATGAAAGTTTCTCAAAGCTAATATATATTTAGAGGAATTGTACTTTGGTTTCTTGATTGCATTCGTTAGATATGTTAAGACAAATCATGACAAATTAGTCTCTCATTTCAGGAGCAAGTGAGGATAGAGCTAGGGATTGCTAGAAGAGTTAAATATTTATACAAATATCCATAATGATAGTCCGTCATCTAGGTCATATTTTTGTAGCAGAATGTCAGCATTAGTCAGACACAAAGGACTTGCTATGACACTAAAACACACACACATACAAAAAGTGGGGACATTTGTGTTTGGTAGATCATTTCTTTTTTGTAACAAAGCTTCTATGTAATAAATCTTTACCCCATGTTCAGCTCTGCTGCTCATCCCTCAAGTGCATGTTTCTTACAAATGTGAAACCATTTAAAAGGGAAATAAACAGGCTTTCCAACGGAATAAGATTTATTGCCAAGAAGCGTTGAGACAACACAGAAATAATCTTCCAATCGCAAACATCCTTACTTAAGGAATAATGCTTTGGAAGTCTCAATATGGATATGACAGATGCAGCAAATAATCTCCAGCACATAACCCAACCACTTCATCAGGCTTATAATGGATGTGATCACATTTACGTGATGTATTGTGAAATATCAATTATTAAAAAGAAGAACTTTTTATGCATTAGAAGAGTAATTATTTTGTAGCCTGACGGTACCACCTTATGACATAACCCAACCCTGCCTGGTCTTGTATGTTTACACTGCCAGTCCAAATCTAATTATAATCATTATTATTATTATTTTTTTAGCATTTCCGATTGGAGTCCGATCTTCATAGCTGACCATTTACAATATACAGCGCAAGTAGTCAGATCCATCTTTTCTGACATTCCCTAACCCATATGGTTGCTATGGTAACCTGAACACACAGAACCGATGTAATGAGTCTGAAATGAAAGGTGGTGAACAAGCTTTCCTTCTGTCATAAATGGTCATGTGGACCTGTGGTGTACATTTTCTACATCTTCTTTAATAAAGCACCAGTGACAAAGCACTTCTTCATTTTTTGGGGTGGGGTGCTTCTCCTTTAAAATGTTTTTTTTTTTTTTTTTTTTTTGACTCATAGTCTTTACTAAGAGTATGTAGACAGGACATCAGGGCAGAGAGAAAGAGGGGAAAACATGCAGCAAAGAGTTGCAGGCCAGGAGTCAATCCTGCGACTACCACAGGAAAATGGAAGCCTCAATACATGGACCCAAAGCATGCTTTTTAGTTGTTGTAGCACTATGTTTTGGACTGCCTACTACACTGGCATGTCAGTGCAGCAGGTTGCATGATCCAGACTGGTAAGTTGGTAGTCATTATTTGTGCTGCATTGCAAATATCACAACAGATTATCAGAAATCAACCACACCAATCACATTTGGACACATCTGAAACCACCTCCATATGAGGTTTGAATCCGCTTTCCAAGAAAGAAAAAGCATTTAATGTAGTTTTGGCTACTCAGATTGTTGATGAATATATATTTATATACAACCTTGATATCCTAAAAATCTGATTTGGGCTGGCACCCTTTAGTTTTAGGCAGACTGAGTCTGAAAATCTGTCATTCGGATAGCAGTTCGGTCCGCAGAGTACTATCACATCCTTTTTTTATTCAAATACCTCAGTGTTCACCTGGACAACAGACTGTCAAAATCACTACACATGATATGAATTATATCATTGAGAAGTAAATCCCTCAAAACACAAACTTAAAGCTCCAGGCCTCAAATGAATTAGAGGAATGGAAAGATGCATGTTTTATACTTTTTTTTGGAGCAGGATAAAAAAAAAAAGTAATTTGAATTGATTCCTCTGTGCACACAAATGTGTCAAAGGGTCTTTAACTTGAGTATTTTATATTGAGCAACGATTAATAAGGCATATAAATAAATGTTGCTGCTAGTCCTTCACATATACCAGAGTGCAATAGACAAATCCTAAGTAATCCAAGTTTATGTATGTATGTATATACATACATACATACATATATACATATATATATATACACACACACACACACACACACACACACACACACTCTCTCTCCCTCTGGACTTGCCTTTCTCTTCACCCAGTGCCATAGATCTCTTCGTTCTCATCCACCCTCTAACCTTCTGCATTTCATGTTGAACTGTTTTCTAATCAGCATAAGTGAACAGCTCATACTCGTAGGATTGTTCAAGTTTGTTTTTTCTTCTTTTGTTTTTTCAAGAAATGCATTTCCTGTCTCTGGGGAGATGGCATAGCATGAACCTTATCAAGTATTCAGTTTTAGATAACTAATTTCATGAATCCCTAATGTGATTTAATCATAAAGTGCAGCTGAAACCTTTGCTTATTGGTGCAGAAAGTTCTCGATGAAAATCAGGAATTTGGCTTTGCTGTGAAGATTCCCAGAACATCTCTGGTCTAATTTCCATTTTATGTTTTAGAAAACATAAGCAGATGAAACAGGAGACTTTATCCAATCAGAAAACCAGGTTCGGTGAGCAACAAGGTGACTGTGATGTCAGAGCTAAGAACAGACTTCAGGTTCTGACTGTGATTTGTCTTTGGTCATCTGGTGAACGTTATTTCCAAATTCTTGCTCCCCTGGCATGAATTAATAAAAACAAATCTGACTTTGCATATTTTAGAAAATACAGATGTTACAGCAATTCTTGTTTTTATTTTATTTTACACTAATTATATATTTAAAAGAAAGGAAGGTGAAGGCATCATCCAAAATGACTCATACTATGATCCACAACCTTTAAGAGGAAATGTTGTCCTGCTGTGTCAAGTTCAAACAGTTTTTGCTTCTTTCTCCCTTTTCTTAAAAGTACATCCACACTGACCTCAGTTTCTATGTGTGTGTGAGTGTGTGTGTGTGTGTGAGAGTGTGTGTGTCCCAGTGCACTCTTTCCTTGGACACTGCTCCGAGAATTTTATGTAATGACTAAGTCCTCCCACTCATCGTTGGCCTCCCTCCCTCCCTTCACTCACGATAAATCAGTAGATTCTTATTTGACCTACTTTTCCATTCTGCTTCCATTAGGCCGTAAGGACAATCAGACATCCACAAGTGGGTGTGAAATGTGTGGTCACCAACTGCGCTGTTCACTGCCTACCCTGTTAGCTCAATGCTGCTGGCATTTAATTAGAAACATTTTATGTTGTTTTAATGTACAGTAGAATGCTACATAATGACAGCATCAAGGACTATAAAATAAATGTGAATCAAGACAAACCGGACCTGCCTTGACACTCATTCCACCACGCTAACTCTGCCTTCTGTGCTGCCTGAAGTCCTGCTCCAGTAAATGCAGATGGTTTGAATGTCTCAGCTGGACACAGCCGGCGTATTGATTGCAATTCCTCAGCTGTCACACATGGATGAAGTGAGATTGAGTGGGGAAGAAAGAGCAGGGAGAAAGGAAAAAGGAGGAGGAGGAGGTTGGATGAGGGGTTGCGAATATAAACTGGATGGGGCTGAGAGGGAGGTCTATAATAAAAGCTATTTGTAAGCAACAGACTCAGACACAACACAGTATTCTTTGGCATAGCGAGATGATCATTATAGATCATTCTGTAAAAGATGATCATGGTTACAACTGGAGTTCAGATCTTATTCTCCTTTTTCCATTTTCCAGAACCATGCAAGTAGGCACTGCGCAAAGAACATGCATGTCTGCATGCACACACGTCCATATAACTTACTTAAGCTCAGAAGCCATTCCCATCGTATCCAAGATTAATTATCCCCAACAAAGCAACAGTCTGACACAGATGCAAGGAAATATTCATCCCTTCCATTTCTAAATATCTATTAGTCTTCAAATTCTTCAACTCCAACTAACACAAATACTGTAGATTTTCTCACACACACACACACACACACACACAGTTACTCAGCAGGAGACTACATGAACAAAAAGGCCAAGCTTCACCTTATCAGAGGAACTGGAGCCCTTGAGGGTTGAAGTAGAGGAGAGCTAAAATTTCAGAAATGAATATGTAAGGGAAACACACACACACACACACACACACACAACAATGAGTAACCTACTTTGTCTCTGCATCTTATTTAATCTAACAAATTAATTATTTTTAACATAAAAGACTGTGGACTCTGCATTTACTTGTAAGTGTGCACACAAGAGACTGTAGAAAGAGAAATGATTTATGGAGGAAGCATGTGCTCACTATCATCACAGGTACACTCAGAGAAAATTAATACTTGATTATGCATCAACGATTTACTGGACATTTGGGGAATTTCAATCGATAGCTCATCTATCCCAATCCCAATTCCACAGAAGTTGGTAAACTGTGCAAAAAAGATGATTTGCGAATCCCGTGAACCCATATTTCATTCCCATTAGAGCAGGGGTGTCAAACTGATCCTGACTGCAGGTTTCGTTCCAGCCATGCAGCAGCACAGCTGGCTTCTTTCATTCAATCAACTAAACTGTCTTCACTGAAGGTCTGAACCAGTTCAATTGATTGAATGAAACAAGTCAGCTGGGCTGCTGGATGGTTGGAACAAAAACCTGCAGCCACACCGGCCCTTTCACGGATCAGTTTGACACCCCTGCAATAGAAAATAAAGAATATATCAGGTGCTGAAACTGTGACAGTTTACCATTTAATGGAGAATATTACTTCATTTTGACTTTGATGGCAAAAGGACATCTGATAAAAGTCTGAACAGGATACAGCTGTCTGTAAACATCTGGGAAGTGAGGAGACCAGGTGGTGGAATTTGAGGAGATGAATGTTGTTCCGTTCTTGTCTGATGCTCAAAGGTCCTGGGCTTTTGTTGCTGGCTTTTCCATCTCATGATGCACCAAATGTTTCCTGCTGGTGAAAGGTCTGGACTGCAGGCGGGCGAGTTCAGCGCCTGGACTCGTCTTCTGTGCAGCCATGCTGATGTGATGGACACAGTATGTGGTTTGTCTTTGTCTTGTGTCAACATATGGCTTCTTCTTTGCATGATATAGCTTTACTTTGCATTTGTGGATAGCTCAAATGTTTACAGAAAGTGATGTTTGGAAGTGTTCCTTAGGCCATGCAGTGATGTTCTGTAGAGAACTATGCCTTTTCTTTTTTTAAATGCAGATCCACCAGAGGGTCCAAAGATCAGATGAATCCAGTTTTAAGCTTCAGACTTGATCCTTGCACACAGAGACTCCTGCTGATTCCCCTGATGATATCACGTACTGTATATGTTGGGATCTTCAATCTTTGCGATCTTACACTGAGGAGCATTTTTCTGAAATTGTTCAACAATGTTTAAATGCAGTTTGTCACAGATTGGTGAACCTCTACCCACCTTTACATCTGAGAGTCTCGGTCTGTGTGAAATGTTCCTTTTATACCCAGTCATGCTACTGACCTGTTTCCAGTTGACCTAATTAGTTGGCAAATTTGTTTTTGATTTGCAGCAGCTACTTTTCCAGTCTTTTGTTGCACCTGTTACAAACTTTGTGAGATTCTGTGGCTGCTGCCATGAAGTCAAAATGAGCTAATATTGCCCATGAAATGCTCAAATGTCTCCGCTTCAACGTCCAATATGTTTTTTTTGTTTCACACAGCATCCTAACTTTTTGGGAACTGGGGTTGTAAATGCCAATTAATAAAGTAAAGACAAAAGTGCAGTTGGAAGCAAGTGTGTCCAGGAAAAATCCACATAGGAACGGCAAGAACATGGCAACTTCAGATTTAAGCCTGGTTTTTGCTGTGATGTGACTATGCTAACCACTTTGACCAGAATGTCCACTAGTAGCGGTGCAAAGCCATTTCTAGCATTTAAAACATTCAAATCTGTTGTCATTTTCCCAGGAGGGGACCTCCCTAAGACCCGAAGTTCACCTGCAAGTCTACAGCAGAAAGTCTTAAGAAGAAAGAATCAAGGTCTTGCAAAGGCCCAAAGGTCAAAGTTCAAACCTCCGACTGGCCGAAATGCTGTGGTGGCACTTTTTGAGAACTGTGTATGAAGGAACGCCTGTAAACATCAAGGAGGTTTTCCCACACATAGCGCTTCCACTTTCTGCCTTATATTTTGGAAAATACATAATTACAAGAAGAAACATGCCAGTTAGTGTTTTCCTAATTTTAAATCCTAATAAGGATAAGATGATGATGATGATATTATTATTATCATGTCCTAAAATGTGAACCTTTCACACCAGTAGCAACACTGAGCATTGTAACAGGTGTTGGGATCCTGCACTGGTGTGATCTTCCTACTGACATGCATTCCTGGAGCTGCCAGTCACTCTTAATGGGAGACTAAAGGGAACTGCTGTCATCTTACATAATTTCTAAAAGTAAATATGAATACCAGTTCAATTCAGTAATCGTTGTAATTTAAGAGCTCAAGAATAGCAAAGGTTTCATTTATATTTAGAGACAACATATCTATTAAATAAATGTGGTATACATGTGGTAGTCAATATGTCTGTATGTGTGTTGAGCCATTTTTCTTTTCTCTTTTAGTGGGTGCAGTGGTGCATCTTGGTTCGATGTAATTTTGTTGTTCAAACAAAGAAAAACAGAGTTTTGATTACTTCAGTTGCACTATTTCCTGCATAGTGAGCATGTACCATCAGCAGGCACACGTTTCCTTTGATGTGAGGTCTGAACATGACAACATGTAAAGGAATGTGAGAGAAAACCTGCAGGATAGTTAAAATATCAACAAAAGTTAAATCGAGTTCCAACAACATTGTTCCACATACATTTTTAAGGAAGTGTGCAAAATAGACAGTAGTGTCCTGACGACAGATGGGCTGGACGGACAGATGTACGTCGGGGACATGCGTGTCACTGCACTGTAAGTGTACTTTACAAACTACACACATGGTGCAGTTAATAAACTGAGAGATAAAACTTAAATTTCATTCCATAACATGAACAAAATAAACATCTTTCAAGGTGACTGTTTTCTACTGAAATGAAAGTTTTTTTTTAAAGTTGCAGAAATGAACAAAAGGCATTTTATTTTGTAAATTGGTGTATTGAAAAAAACTTAATTTAGTTCTGAAGACAGTTTAAAAGTAGCTGTTATCTGGATGTATGAGTTTAGTGCTTGTTAAGAAGCACTAATGTTTTCTCTAACCTTTCTTTTCTAGTTCTAGTGTGTGTTCATCGATGTACTGATGAAACGTTTGTTACCATGTGGGTGTGACTTTTGTGGCAGCCATCTTGGGTAAAAGAATAAAATGACTGGTAAATTGTTCTTTTGCATACATAAGATGTTTGACTGATATTTTATTACTGATAAATGATTGTTTATGCTGACATTATGTATGTGAAAGTCAACTTTGTTTTGGGTTTTCCCACTTTGGAAGGCTGAGGTGATTGGCTGAATGGAATTGAGAAGGCGGGGATTGACCGGACGTGGTAGGGAGACTGATGGAAGGACTGCCATGTCGAAAGCTGCTGTGATGTCTGAGAACCAATAAACCAGCTGTGTTTGCTGTGTGAGTGATGACTCCTCTGGAATGCTGGAGTCCAGGAACTACGTATCCAGAGGACAGTCCTTCAGCTCTTTCACTCAAACGACTTTCAACAACTCAGGTGAAGGTACTAATGTCAGTTCCTTGAAAAATGTGATAAACATAGGTTAAATCCTTCTAATCTGTGAATATAATAATAAAAGACAAAAATTAAAACATGATGTAAAATAGTTAATGAATAATTTAGATATGTTCCTGCACAGTGAGACAGAAATCAGAGAGGTTCAACTTGTAACTTCTATTTGTCTTTGTGTTTGTGTACGATGACAAATCTGACTGAAGGCAAGGGAACATGTTGGTAAATAGCCAAGAATACTTTCCTCCCAAGGGAGCTGCGGCTACAGCACAAAGGGCATGCAATGTCTTACCAAAAATCTGTTATAGAAGAACATGTGTGGTTCAGAACTAATATTTAGTAGAATAACAAGTGTTTCTAAAAACTGCTGCACATCTGTGCTGAATGGAGCTTCTGTCACCTGTGAACAGGTGTTCCAGCTCAGGATCATCAGGTCAACATCATGACCTCTTCCAGTAATTTAAAACTGATCCTGATGTGCAATAAACAGGCCTGAAAACACGTCCCCATGTCAGGATGCTGGTGCTGCCACGCTTTGCTGTCTTTACAAAGCCCTGTGGTAACGTTACACCTTCACCCTGGAGCTGATCCGTTTAGGCTGTTCTTCAATCCATTTGAATGGTAGAGTTTTTTTTTTCCACTTTCTTCCATGTCAACTTTTAAATAAAAGTGCACTATTCTTCTGAACAATATCTGTAAGAATCCATTTTACTCAGATTTTCAGATGGAAATGTGTTTTCAGCTCTAATCATCTTTTAAAACAAACTGCTATTATTTTGAACACAGCTATATTTTCCCAGGCATTTAAGGTCCCTCAGGTGGCCTGAACTGGCAGCCATCACCAACATCTAACTACACCTGAAGAGCTTGTTTGAACTGAGAAAGCTTTCTCGATGGAGGGTGAAGCATTTTCAAAAAAAAGAAAAAGAATTCCAGTTGCCTTGATTCAAACCCTTGAGAATTACAAAGAAAACTGAGCTCTATTTATTTATTTATTTATTTATTTATGTATTCATTGCAGCTGGGTGCAACTGTGGTTATTCTTACTGCATGTGTGTATTGGCAGTGTTCATAAGTTATTATTTACATAACTTGGCTGCATTTAGCTCTGTTTCCTCCAAATGCATTGCAAATCTTAAGCACAATTACAAAAAAATCTGAAAAACACAACCTTAAGCATAATCCAATTAATGTCAATCCAGTAACGCGTGAACTGGCAAGAAGAAAACAGTTGGTGGTAATAATGCTCCGATCTGGTATCATTTAACCACTACAGACAATTCACACATCTTAAAGACAGCGAGTAAACACAAAATGATTGAAAAGTTCAAAAGCTCTTCAGGAGACGCTTCCAGTCTCCAGTAACCTTGGTTATAGCAAGGTCGCTGTAAACGTGTCTTACCACTTTAGGCTTGAAGGGGGGTTGAATCTCTCTGTTCTGGAGACGATCCCAATCAATTCGCCTGAAGAAGGCGTGCTCTCTGATGTCCCTCTCCCCCTCAGAGCTGCAGCCCAGACGCTTGGACGGGTGCTTGGTCATCAACTGCTCATAGTTTAATCAAAAAAAACCAAAAAAAACAAAAAAAACAGAAAGAAAGAAAGAAAAATGAAAAAGAGGGAGAATGGTGGAGTTAGAACAACAGGACAGTATACGATAACATAGTTGAATTGTCAGAATGTAGTTTGGTGTATGGATGCTTCTTTTCTTCAATTTCTGAATTAAACTTTCACCTTAATTATTGAAAACATGGCTAACAGGATTTATTTCATTGCACATCAGAAACTCTTATACGTCTCCATTCTTGTCTTTTTTTCATTACATTTCATTACACTACTTCTTTATCTCAGCAAATGACAACAAATGACAGCGACACTAAAAAGAGCATCATCCTGAACTTATTCTGCCTTCAGGTAACTGGGCTACTCTCAATTCATGTTGCCAGAAAAACACGAGGAAAGAGTTTGCAGGTTTCAGTTTTCATGTAGCTGTGATGTAGTTATGTTACATGCAGCTGCAGTAAATTCATTTGTTGAGCTTTCAGGCGGGAAGCACCCACATTATTACCTGCTACTCTTCTACGAACTGTGTTCCCTCCACTGAAATTGTGTGCTTAGTGTTTGTTCTTGGTGCCCAAAGAGAAAATACACACATACAATGTTAACAAACACCAATGCCTGTAGTTTAAATCCCTAATCAGTTGATGCACACTTTTACATGCAACCAAAGTCCCAGTGACAGCTGTCTAATAACAATTAGCATGTTTACAGTAGCATTTTTGATCTTGAGTGTGTTTGGTACTCTGATATCTGATATCTTTCTTTTCTCTGTCACCAAAACTAAGCTCAATAACAATAACTTGAAACTGAAACGTAGCGCCAGCCAGGTGTATAATACAACCTTGCTAAGCTCTTTCTGTGACCTCATCTTACTGTTTACACCTGTAGTTAACTTATCTAGAGTTGAAACATTCAACATTGTATAGAATTCAAAGGTTTTGTGTTTTTTGTGTGCAGACTTCTGAAATCTTGTGCTAGCATTAATGAAGAAACCATAAATGTTGAATAAATTAGAAAAGGCAATACCAAACACAAATCACTACATACATTTCAAATGTCCAGCAGTAGTTAATTTGACTATTTTATATTAAATGGCAATACAGTGTTTCAGTAGTTTAAAAAAGACACATTTTTTCAACCTGTGATATAAAAGCTACTTCAGTGTACAGTTTGTGAGCTCTAGCATATCTGAAACTGCAGTGTGATGACTGCTGACGAAGAGGAAAAAGCTGTTTCCAGCTTTCTGCCTGCACACAGCACTGTTAGCATAGCGATAGCCTTACTGCACACGTACAACTGTCATCAACTGACACACCTCACACCTCAAAATTCCCTGAAACTAAGTGACAGCTGTCCTCTTGATGTCACTCGCATGTGTTTAGAGACTTGATCAACTGAATTACTTTGAGTATGAGTAATGTGCAGTTACTACCAGAAAATATGGCGTTGACCAAGGGCATAGAATTAGCATGGATGGTGGGGTCATGTTCACCCCCTCTTCCAGAATAAATAGCGTTCTGGCTCTAGACATGCACAACAGGTTAAAACCACGTACTCTGCTTGAGTCCCACCTCCCAAACACATATGACCACTGTGATTGGCTGCATCTTTTCGTGTTGTCACATGAGAGCCAGTAGCTATGTTTGTTTTTAACAGCACCAAAACCTTGCAAGAAGGAATTACTTTAACTTTACAGTTAACGTTACATCCTTAGGTGAACTATGCAAGATAAGACAGGCTGGTGTCTAAAGAGCAAAAGGATGTCAGAAAAAGAAGAAGAAGAAGGTGGACAGAAGGTGCTATTTTTCAAAGAAAAGTGGAAGTCACTTAAATCTTCTAGCTACTAAATACTACTAAACGTTTTAATATAGATCAGTCGCTTTGGTGTAAGCTAAAATAGGCTGTACAGCTATGAATAACATGGTCTTTAATGCAGCTGCAGAGCAAACAACCTACACGTATAAATATGGTACAGTTTTATTACAGCCTCTAACTTCTATGTCAGAGCACAGAGTGACTGAATAAAAGCTTGAATAGCCTTAAAAGCTTGTGGTGGGGGGCTGTGGTGCTGCTCAGATGCAGGAGATGTGATGAAGCAGCAGCTCTGGAGACGGCACCTGAGAGGGCCTGACTGGCACACCTGCGCTGCATGTGCTAATCAAGCTTGTTCTATTTCAGCAGCAGCACTCTGGCTCTGGGGACCAAAAGGTCAGATGTGGCTTCTTGGGTGCAGACATAAATAAAATCATCAAGGAAATGGTATGTTGTTGTTGACTGTACTGACTGCTCCTATTAATTTTTAAAAAATTGTTTGTATGGCATGCATGCATGTCTTTTGTCAGGTGATGCAGTCAACACAGCTGTAGCTCAGACAGAGATGGGGAGACAGCGTCACAGGTGAAGTTAAACGATGACCTGGTAATATGGCTGTCCAGAATGATGTCATCCACCACTGTGTTTGATGAACATGCTGTCACTGCTCATATGGAATACCTCAAAGTAATATTTCAGGTGACAGAAGCAGCTCAGACAGAAGTTATGAGGCGAGGTCACAGATGAATCTGAATGTTAAGTGCTGTACTAATATTTAGCATCATGACTAATGATGTAAAATGGTTCATTAGTTTATGTTTGAGAAGAGTTTTGAAGTGTCATGTTGCCTGCCTTTTTGTAAAGCACACATCAATGGGTGTCAGGTAATAGAGAGGGAGAGTCAAGGTCACAGGTGAGGCCTAGTAGACACATAATTGTGACTTTAATGTGGGAATAAAAGTATTTAATCTATGAGTTGTGATCTCAAAGTCATTAATATTACAGTGTGTAAATATATATTGTATAAAGCGGTTTATTTCTGGTCCAGGAAACTGGTCCAGCTGTAGACAGCAACAGGGAGAGCAGCAGTGACTACACTGAAGAACAGGGTAGAGGTGGACATATTCTGACCGTGAAATAAGCCAAACCAGCCTAATCCCAAGTACATCCCATGTCAGTCAGAGAAACGCAGAGCATGAGCACATATACATAATCACCACTGTTATATTCAGAGTGGAATAAAACCACTCAGAACAGGATTGCTAACTGATGTGATCTAACTGAGATGCCATTTATCATGTTATCATAGGGGATTTGTGTCCCCACCAATGACAAAAGCAAATCTACGCCCTTGGTGTTGACATTTCACAAAATCTGTCTGTCTGCTGTTAACAGTCTAACCTCCATGGCTACACCACATCACGACCTGACGGTTTAGTCACATCCGTTTTAACAACCCTGCTGCTTCTCATGACAGTCTGAAATCAGGTTTGATGGAGCAACAAGTCGAGAGAAATGAGAAACCTGAGATTTGAGAGAAAGATTTGAGATTTTTTACTTTTAATTCAGTGTCACACACATCATCATTGTGGTTCAAAGCCTTTTGTTTTTCAGCACTCTGAGTGAACAAGTGACTGAAGTCCATCTGATCATCACTGCATACGGCGATGAATCCAAATGTGATCAACTGATACCACTGACATGGTATCTGACGTCCTCGTAGAGTCACTCGTCATCTTTCTGTATTTCCACAAGCTTAATCTACTCTGGATTGTATTGTTTATGCACTTTTCATTTTAATGCCTTTGGAAAACACTTTGAGTTGCCTTTGTGTATGAAATGTGCTATAAACTAACCTTGCCTTCCCTAGTCTTCTCTTTAACATCACCTCTCCTGCTCCCGATGAATTCCTCTCTTAGCCTTTCTCTCTCTCTAGCCACTCTTCTCTTCTTTTATTTCCCACCACTCACTCTCTCTCTCTCTCTCTCTCTCTCTTTTGTGGGTCAGGCTACTGCCAAACACTAAGTATTCATTAGAAAGAGGTGCAGCAGCCGTGTCAAACATGGGTTGAACCAGGGAACAGGGTTGAGATCAGGACACACACACACACACAGTTGTGTTTCCATCACTCCAGAGGACATTTTATTGATTTGAGGGCTTACAAAAAAAAAGCAAAAAAAATAACCATAACCACTACTTCCGAGGGATAACCATAATGATTCCAAATCCAGGAGAAATTTGTGAACAATGTTACTAAAACCTTTTTCCACCTCGTCCCCACATTATGCCTATTTAAACATGGTCAAGTCACCACAACAAGTATTAAAGTTCAAAACGAAATGAAAGGGGACACAATGTCAAAAAAAGGAAAGCAAATTGAAAAAGGAAAAGAGACCGAGGCAAAGGGAAACAAGTGGAAAGGAAGGGACAGGGACACAAAGTACATTACTGCACAGCTCAGTGGCGTTGCACAGCCTCTGGATAGAAAGAAAAGAACTCCTTTCACTGTATAATACACTATAATATAAAAAATGTGTGCTTTTCTGTATCACTCGAGAATATTTCAGTGAATATGTTCTACAGGTACACAAAATGTGTGCTGTGATTGATTTCATTACAGTCTTGTCTCCTGGAGGCCGAAGCAGAACCCAAGGACAGTTTATTTGTTTAGCACTTTACATACACAAAGGCAACTCACAATGCTTTACAAAGGCATTAAGATGAAATAAATTAAGAAGTAAAACAACAATGCTAAAATAAAAATGAAACTGATTTGGACAGAAAAGGAATTAAATCATAGAATAGTAAGAACAGTGCAGTAAAACTGATTAAACAAAGGCACGGGAGAACAGTAGAGTTTTCAGTTTAACTTTAAATGTGTCTGGAGTTGGAGAACATCTGATATCAGAGGATGTTGATTCATCCATGTCCAGCAGAGGAGGTGAATGTTTGGTCCTAAGTGGAGCTTCTACCAGCTGACTGCTACCTGAAGATCTCAGAGATCTACTGGTTTATGTTCTAAAAGATCAGTGATGGATTCTGGCCCAGATTATTTAGTGATTTATGAACTAACAACACTTAAAAGTCTTTTCTGTAGGTAACTGGTAACCAGTAGAAGGATCTCAGAAACCGCAGTAATGTGTTCAGTTCTTCTGGTTCTGGTTGGGACTCTGGCAGCAAACCCCAAAGAGCTGAAGCAAAGTTTTAGGAAGAGTTCTATAACAATGTCTTTGTTTGTAAAAATGTCCTTAAAAAATTAGTAGTAATATAACATCTTATGGTTGAACCACATTATTCACAGTTCTTATTTAACATCTACGTCAACAAAGACTCTCTCTGTAATGTAAAATGGCTGTAACATCCTACATTAAGGGTTATATGAAACTGTCTGAAAGCTCATGTTACACAACCACACAAAGTTCAATCACGTGCACGAGGAGGCAGCAAAGGGTGTGCTGAAGACGACTAAGCTCCGCCTGATTGGATGTCGCCCAAAAGCCTTTTACTTTTCCAACTTTGCCGATGGTAGTGTTTAGATGGGAGTAGAAAAGAAAGGAAAAGATAATTCCTCCACACTGGTGTGTGACAAATAAATACATAATGTTGGCATCACATTTCACGAACACTGCTCTGTATAAAACAACTTTTTCTGCAGTTCACTGTGACTATACTGCATTTTAGACAAAGATATCTACAACATCATTTTCTGTTCTACTGGGTTTGAATGACCGTCTTCAGTGATAAACGCTGGACTTCAGTTACTAAATTACATACCTGCATTTGTCCCAGAAACACACAGAGATGATGTGTGCTTAACAGTGTAATATATCACATTAAATAAACTATTAGAACACAAAGTCCATTAAACTGGGTGTACTGGATGACCCAGCAGGCTTCCTGTCAATGTTTCAATAATGAATAACTCAGAGACCGAGGGACCAAGGACAGAGGAGACAGAACTGTTGCTGTAGAACCAGACAGAATTTTTATTTATCTTTTCCACCAAAAAAAACTACACTTCTTGAAAGTAGAACCTAGCTTTTCATGTGTTATGTCAAACACCAAACAGCAAAAAAAACAAAAAAAAAAAACAGCTTTACACCTGTCAGTGACTGAGCCTGTCACTTCTCTCTAAAGCTGAATCAACAGGACTTGTCTCTGTCTTCAATGAAATTCTGTTATTTTGGCTTAAGTGAGTGAAGTGAAAGAGTGAAAGCGACAGCTGAAGTTAAATGCTATTTTACGGGATTTTCACCCAACGGGGGAAAGGATTCTGGGGGAAATAGTCCCACATAAACAGGACAGAAGATTAAAGTACACCAGCAGCTCCAGTCATTGTTTTATGTGTGTATTTGTGTGTGTGTGAGGGTTTTTTTTTGCCAAGATTGTCTTGAAAAATGCCCCACAGGCCAATGATATAATATAATGTTTAATGAAAAAATATTAATGGTCTTTGCTTAACTGCAAAACCTTCAATCATGAGCTCACCCCTTTGCAGATGGAGACGGCTTCTTTGGACAGGGACTTTGGGTAGGACACATTGTGCTCCATAATGGACTGGAACAACTCATCTTCATCTTCACCATCAAACGGAGGCTGTGAGTGACAGGACCGAATATTCAGCATGTTAGCTTTTCATCTATTATCACTGACTATATAAATAATTGCACACTGATGCTGAGTTCCAACACACTGCAACAAAGCAGTGGTGGGTTTGTGAGGCAGCAGCATTTTTTATTCTCCAGAAGTGAAATTGAATCCATTTTCTTTGACGAATACATACAAACTACAAAAAAAAAAAAAAAAAAAAACATGATTGAAGTTTGACTTGTCATTTCAGTTGTGTTTTAAATGAAGTGAAATGAGAAAAAAATCAAAACTGGAATATTGAGAACAATAAGGTCATGGGAAAAAAAGAGTTAAAGCAACAGAAGAGCAGCACACGAGTGTGTTTCAGACCTTGAAGGGCCAGTGGAGTGGATGACCCAGCTTTTCCCCCCCGCACTGCAGTCGTTATCATTAGTAACCATAATGTGGGTGTTTTGACAGACCATAAAATGAATTATTCGTCATTTCCACTCCAGTGGTCCCCATCGACTAGACGTAGTCTGTCTGCATCAACGCGTGCATCTCCCTGCTTTGGTGTGAGGAATGTAGCTCTTGATTGAACTTTAGTTTTTTTTTTCTTTTTCTCCAACTGGGGGAACGTTTTAAAAAATGGGCCACCTTCATGAAAAGAAATCACGCTATTCACTAAATCATCATACATTAAGCAATGGCAACATAGTAAGTTAAAATTATTGCATGAAGGTGATTTTTAAAAAGTTATAGTTTGCTTAGCGGCCCCACATTTTAAAATGGTTTTAGATTGATGATGCAGATAAAGCAGCCGTCATAAGGAGCCTATTGATGGCTGATCAATAATAAACAGGTCATATTGCTTTACTGTATCCTCCAAGTTTCTTCAGCTTCTTCGCATTCAGGTCAGCTCCAGGTTTTATAAATTCAGGTTTTTTAAATTCCTGATTGGGGTCCCGCAGCAGCATGACCAGGATCATTAGTTCAACCTGCCCCTCCCACACGTAGGTCAAACCACTCCCACTGAGCCACCAGGGAGGCTAGCTTCCAGAGAATGTGTGTGTTCAGCTGGAGCAAATATCCCAGGAATAAAGGTAAAAGAAAAAGCAAAGGCAAACAATTGCAAAGTACCCCAATAGTAAAAATGATATTTGTTCGTTTTTTTAATAAAGAAATGGGAGAATTTTAATTAGCTACATGTCGACACAAATGTGACAAACATTGATTGAATGAACCAGTCTGACGCTCTAAACTGCTACATGAAGTTGTTGTGAGTGGTTACTGGAGGTGAAACGTGCTGTCAGTGTTGGTGGGTGTGCAGCAGTCACCTGTCCAGCCAGCATCTCGTAGAGCAGAACTCCATATGCCCACCAGTCAACAGAGCGGCCATATGGCTGATATGCAATGATCTGCGAAGGTAAGAAGAAAGAACAAAAGTTCAGGACTTCACCTCAGTTAAACTCAAACAGCCAAGGCTCCAAACAAATGTTAACAAAAACTATTTCTAATTCTAGGGATCTGATCAGTCTGGTTTGGCCAAGGTGAGATGTATGAAATTCCATCCATCCATCCATTATCTATACCCGCTATTTCCTGTTCAGGGTCACGGGGGTCTGCTGGAGTCTATCCCAGCTCACTTCGGGCGAAAGGCAGGGGTCCACCCTGGACAGGTCGCCAGTCCATCACAGTGTATGAAATTCAGCAAGTGAAATTTTGGTAGATGTATGCGTATCTGTCCACGTAATATACATATGCATACATATATGCCTGTGCATTTATTTTATCAATTCTTAAAATTTAACACAATAATTTTAACACACACATCTGCTGAATGTAATCATGTAATATAACAAGTGTCACTCTGGACCTTTACTGTAATGTGTGAGTAATTCATCTTTAATAATTTTATCCAGTTATCTTCTAGCTTTTAATCACGTGATAACAAGTTTAGATCAGTACAAACTGACATTATTCACTTATAGCATGTACACCGTTGCTCTCACACCATAATCTCTGCAATCCAGAGCAACTCATATATGTAACAAGGTCTCAAACAAAAAGGAATTACAGATATTGTGATGTAAAGATGTATCGCTTAGGTGAGCCTCTGAAATGTGGTCTATGGGGCTCTTATAGCACTTCTAGCAACTTTGAATTAACAAATTAAGCACTGGAGCATTTCAATGTTAACTCTCCTGGTAAATTAACATGAGCGATATTACGCCAACTTTCAGGGGAATTATCAGAAACATATGAACACATTTTTACGGCAGCCTTAAAATTCTATTAATAACACATATTGATAACTCCCAGATAAAAAGTTTGCTGTTTTCCTTCATTTAGTGATAAGATTCAGACAACCTATCACATATAAGGCACAGTCATTAGAAATAAAAGCTGAATTTCCCTAAGTCACCTAAATCTTAAATCATCTGTAACATTCAAATTTATATTTTCATGGTTGAACAAAAATGATAGGAAGCTCAAAATTTCTGACAGGAAGGGAGCATCTGGTGTGTGGGAAGAGAGTTCAGAGATAACTGTCACACACAAGATTCACTTCATAAACTCGTAGAAGAGAAAGCTGTAAAATAAATAAATAAATAAAATAAAAATAGATCATACATCTCTAAACAACAGTGAGGTTATGACAAGAATAAAAAGTCTTACTGGCATGTGTTTGGGAAAAGCCATCAGAGAGTTGTTTTTAACCAGCTGCAGTAGATATATATAGATATATATTCTGCTTGCACCACAGTACTGAAACGGCACTTGTAAGAGCTTCTAATCATTTTCCTTTTAACCGCTAATGCAGGTAACTCTATTGTTTCAGACTTGACAGCTGGTCAACCACTGTTTTTCTTTTTAAGATTTCGTTGGCTCTAGTGGCCTTTCTCGAAAGTGGCCAGAGATAGAAAGGTGGGGAAAGACACACAGTAAATGGTCACCAGTCAAACTGGCTGCATGGGAACTGTGGCCTTGTAAAAAGGTCGCTCGCTTTCACCACTAGGCTATGCAGCGGCCCTTTTTTTCCCCTCTTGAGGCCTAGTGCCTGATTGGCTTAGATCATATTTAACTGGCAAGGCCTTTTCTGTGCAGACTGGTGAATTTTCTTCTTCTGTGAACTCCATGTAGAGTACCCCAAGGCTCCATCTTGGGTCCATCGATGTTTTCACTGAATATGCTGCCTCTGGGTAGCTTAGAACTGTAGATGTACTGATAGCAAATTTAAATTTGTCCAATTACCATATTTTGGAGCCTATGAACTATGCCCAAAAGTCTTGAGGAGCCAATCAGATCAGTCTATCCTTGCAGCGAGTCTCTGAGTGGGCTTAATGCAATGGCAACAGATCTGCAACGTTGTAGTCTGGATGGTAAACAGCAGTCATTTGAACAGACTTTGGCATCAACAGTTAATTAAAGACGTGGACATATGTGACAGTCTCTTAGGGACTGTGGTGGGTGAGGCCCGTCTTATTTATAAACAATAAGAGACATCTGGTAAACCTGTGCTAAAGATAAAGGAAGCTGTTCAGGAAGTAATCTGAACATACTTAAGTATATCTGTCTGACGTTAGCTGTACTGGTTGGACGTGGACTTTCTCTCTCAATGAAAACAAGAAAGGCTGTCATATTTGGTAGCCTAGATCAGGTAGAAGACTGTCCTGCTGCTCTTGGCGCTTTGGGGTTGTGTACACTTTGTCAAGAATTTGAGTGTTATTCTTGACAATGCATGTAAACTTGACAAACAAAGCCAAAGTGGAGCCGTACCTTGAACAATTCAAAAGAAGTCATACATGCTTCCATAACCACACACTTGGACTACTGTACTTCTTTGTATGTGACGTTAGATCAGTCAACTCCTTGTCATCTTCAGATGGTGGAAAATGCTTCTGCTCAGCTCATAACAGGGACAAGCAGATGGGAGCATGTTACCCTGTTCTGCTGTCACTTCTCTGGCTTCCCATGTTTTAGAATAGATTTTAAAATTTTATTGCTTGGTTTTAAGACTTAAAATGGGCTGGTTCCACCATACTTGTCTGAGTTTCTTAGTCCTTCTGTTCCAGTCAGATGTCACCCAATCAGATGACCCTTGTAGTTTCTAAATCCAGACTCAGGCAGAGAGGCGACCGGGCCTGTTTGGTACTTGGTCCTGCTAACTGGAACAGTTTCCCTTTAAAAATGAAAGCAGCCCATCTTTTGATAAATTCAAATCTCTGCTCAAAACTGGCTTTCGGTTGAGTCTAGACATTTAAGTCAACCTTGGATGACTTTAAATGTTCTATATAAACCAACTGAAGCTTGACCCTGGTATGTTGTATGATGTATTTTTTGTGTGTGTAGATCTGTGAGGAACGTTCAGTTTTTGAGTGTGCTGCAAACTTACTATTAATCTAGTTTGTTCTGGGTTTTTTGGGGGGATGTTTGAAATGTCATACCTAATACCTGTCTGTGAAAAACAGAACTTAATGTGATATCTCCCAGAGACCCCTGTCAGCACTGACATTTTCTCTGGTGACAGAAAGATTTCCTGTGGATGATGCTGACACTGGCCAAGGTTAAAGCTTTCATCCACCTCGTCCCCATTCACATCATTCTCAGGACACATAATGTGTTTACACGTCATAGTCATTTATACATCCATCCATAACTAATGAACTGTTTCTACAAATATGTAACAGAAATCAATGCGACCATGTTTACACACACAATTCCATCTATTGTGTGGAGTACACCACACAGGCACATTTTTTAAGATGCATTCATGTGCTGACAATCTAGTACACACACAAGCAATAATCCAAAGTACTCTGACCAACACACACAAGCAACCCTAGGTGTTTTATGTCACTAGTGTCATATATTGCCTTAGGTCTTCTTCTGAGTAACATCTGACCTCTGCTGCACACATGCAGCCTTGAGACACTCCTCCACTTTAGTTACCCAGACTCGTGAACGAGCATGCACAATGTGCTGCACACGAGGCTAGTGAACACATACACACATACATATAAACGAGATGAATACACACACACACACACACACAAAATTACAGACCTGTGTGGAAGATCTGCTTTATGTATCACAACCTTTACTGCATCACACCTGACCTCTGACTTCCCACAGGAGTTCATATACGCACACAAGTACACACAGATGGACAAACTCATCCTCAGGGCTGAAGGGATCCAGCTGGACGTGCAGCTTATCACCCCGCTTTAAGGCAGGAGTTTCCACAAATTTGCATTCACGTGTATTAATATGTATTTGAATGTCGTTAAGGAAGTTATAGTAGCAGAGAGTAATCTCATGGCGCACATTCAATGTCACAAGCTGCTTGAGTTCAACAGTATCTTTTTATCAAATCTTCTTTGTGTTTCAAGCCTTCTAAAAATGACACTTTACATGCAATTATGTTCTATATGTTTATGAAAGCCTGTGCCGATTTGTTCAAAAGGTTAACGATAGATAAACAACATGTTGAACAAGCTTCCGAATACTCATTTAATGCTCCAAATCCAGATTTGGTCACAGCGCCACAGATCCTGAAGGTGAAGGCTGTTTCACTCATCCTGTTTGGCTGCTACCTGCACACGTCCTGAAACAGAGGTTGACTCCTATCACATATGCTCAGGATGAGCTGCCTGCTGAAGCAAATAGCCTCACTCTGCTCAAACAGCTGAAAGCTGTTTTGAATGAACGAAGAAATGAGGTGTGACACACCAGAGAGAAACTGGTGCTATTTTAGAAGGTACAGGACAGCTTGTGTGTGGAAGGTGACAGAAGTGTAGACTTCGGATGCAGCCCCTTCAGTCTTTTATGTTTTTGATGGACTCCACTCTAAAAATGTGTTAATATTTAATGTCCTTTATGTAAGCTGAATTTAACTACTTGTGAAGCCTACAAAGGGGACAATGGGTGGGGACCTGATGAAGGACGCATGGAAACAAGTGGATGTGCTTCATAAAGGCTTTATAAGTAAACTGACACATTAGCCCCAAATTAACCAATAGCCCAAATTAATAAACTTAGGTCAGTATCTTATAATTAAACTAAAAGAAAAAAAAACATGCTTGATTCGTATTGATTCAATTCTCATTTCAAAGAATGTTGAAAGTGGGAAGATTTATGCCTTATTTTTTTAGCAATATGCTGTTAAAAGAGGTCATGCTAAGGAATGATTGTAAGCATGAGTCTGAGGAAAAGAGATGGGCATAAAATCTCCAGTGCTTCAAAGACGAGGACGAAAGCCGTAACAGTCCACCTGTGATCACTCCAACTGCAGTGAACCGTCATTCATCAATAGCTGATATGACCACATGGATGAAGGAGTCCTCTGGGAGAAAAGCCAGGTTCTGCAGTGGCAGCATTAATGCAGAAAAATACAATATATTCAAGTAACTAGTTTATTAAAAACC
Source organism: Arrhamphus sclerolepis (assembly GCA_037176975.1). NCBI lineage: Eukaryota > Metazoa > Chordata > Actinopteri > Beloniformes > Hemiramphidae > Arrhamphus > Arrhamphus sclerolepis. The sequence continues at coordinate 762 of JBAMYA010055848.1, read as the reverse complement.
AGAACCTTCCAGAAATGCCAATGCATTTTTAACAAAACAATGCAAAACCACATTCTAAGAGGAGTAAGAGTATCCAAGTGAGCTGCCTGCAGTCCTGACCTGACCCTTATTCTGAATGTTTGGAGAACAATGACCCTGTACTGTCACACACATTATGGTGTCTTATCAAGTACAATGTGACAAAACATAATCAGAAACACTTCATGTGTTGGGACGTCTGTTTTGATACTCTGGAGGACTGACAGCTGTTGCTAATAATATGTGCCACCAGGCTGTTGGGATTAAAACACGTCTAATCCAAAACCACACACAAGATTTAGACTATTATCATTTTTTAATGTATAATGCAAAGTTAACACCAGCAATGTTCAACTTGTGCATAGTGCAAAGTATTTTACTGGTCTTCAGTACTTTCTTTTTATTTGTTTACATCGATCACTGTAATCACGGGGACTTAAAGGAATAAAACTTCAAATTAGGCTGTATGCCAATAATTTAGAGGGCCTGTAGGAGCCCGAAATGTAACAACAACCTGAAATGTTAAAAAATAAATGTAATGAAACCTAGAATGTAATAACTGTTTGATAATGTAAGATGTTGAGCCCAAAATGTCAAAATGTAACAACTTGTAATGTAACAACAGTTACTACTGCGGTTACAACAGGCAAAATATTTTTCTCCTAATAGTGTAATAATTTTATTACATCATAGAGCGTGCAGTGAATGTATTTATATGTATATGTATGTATGCATGCATATATA